>JAGVSQ010001236.1:1070-30569 GCA_022683975.1 Rhyacophila evoluta | reverse complement strand
TACGCCACGGTATACGCCCGCATAACGGGTGTGGAGACGTGGCGGGTGGTGGAGGCGAAAGAAAAAAAAGATACATATACACCTGTGCTGTTATATCTGAAATACCTTATGAATAACTAACACATCCGAAAAAAATTAACTAAGGTTTTATAACATTTTATTGTCAACCGCTTTAGGGTGCTAAATCCGTCACTGGAAAAAGTATCTATTTTCTGTCTTAACGAGTTATCAGATTCATTCTAACAATTAAGATTGAAATCTTAAAAATATTTGCCGTGGAAAATCATTATAGTAAATTATGTAATTACTACATTTAGCTGCTACCACGGATGTCATTATGTTTATCAAATAATACATTTTATTTGGTTATGAAAGAGTGCAAGTGATAATAATAAGCATATTATACACAAATTTACTATACAAACCGGTTACGGCTGAAATATTAAGCAGTATTATATTTTTTTGAATATTGAGAAAGCAATACTATTTCGTCACACTTTCGAGGTCGCCTGTCAAAATAAACAATTATTATTGTTGATAATGAAACATTCCGGGTCGGAAAAAATTGTGACGGAAGGGCCAAATGACCAAGATGACTAATGACTACGAATAATGCAAATATTAATTATTTACTCTCCACCGTCCATTTTATCTTATGTTTCTGTATGTTACATAACTTATGTAGGTTTATACGGTGGCACATCAAACATCGGCCACACTTCAAATTATATGAGTCTTTCACAAACAAATCCTCAAACCTATGATTGTATTATATTATATTCTATAACACATAATTGAGCTCTGTCCATGTCGATCCTTGTCGAGAAAATACCTTCTCACACGCCGGAAGATATTCATATGTTTTTCAAAAGCTAGAAATTTTCCTTTGTAGAAGTCAGATTCCAATGATCGATCGATCCAACAAATAGTTAAACTGCCTCGTGAAACTCTTCCCTTTCAGCCAAATGCATGGAAAGTCTTCCAGGACAAACGATTAGCACTCTACAGTATAAATCCTAACTTAACATCGATATTCGCTATTTTGTATCATGTCTGCTCCGACAGTGAAGTAACTGGATCTCCGTTATGTGGTATGGCTTGACAGCTGACAGCTATACGAATCGAACCTGTGGTCTCCAGTTCAGAAGTTCACACTCTAACCAGGTGATTTTTCAGCCATCTTGTAACATTGGCTGTCTGGTGCATTGAATATTAAATGAACATATTAATATAATAATATGACCTAATTAAATCAGATTTTTTTTGACTTTTCGCCACTAAAGATTCGATATCCTCACCCTCTAAGTAACATAAATAATTTGAAATATACTTCCATATTACATGTACGTACTACATATTCAAAGTACACTCGAAATCACGTAAATAATTCCATTTAAATTTTAATGACCGTTACTATAATAAGATCGAGGATTTTCATTTTTTTGACCCTGAACGTGGATATTTGCATTCATTGGGTGACAGATGTTTATAATAAAATACTGTTTATTTTAAACTATTTTCATATGTGATGTACAACGCCATCTGTTGGAGTAGACATTTTCATATATCAGCAGCGACGCAAACCATACAAAGTGAAATTTAAGATACTTTTTTTATAATTTTAAATTTTTGTAGTGTTAAGGAAAATTTCTGTTTTGTTTACATTTTATTTATGTTCACAGATGGCGTCGAGGAAAAATGCAAAAGAAGAGAAAAACACAGACTTGGCGGATGCCAAAATTCATTGCGACGAAGCGGCGGGATACTTGAAAAATGGGAACTATAGACAAGCACTCGCATCATACAATTTGGTATTAAACCGCTTTTACTAAAAAAAAAAATTAGATTCTACTTTAACAATAGCTGCAATTGCAGAAGACGTCCAAACCACAAATTGATTTATTTTTCATTTTATTCCATATCTTATTATATGCTTCGAAATATACATGTGATATGCTAGTACAAATATTTAAAAACTACATATTATTTTTATCTATGGACATATTTATATAATATTTGATCGCCACCTTTGTTGATTTTTTTATTTATTCTTAAATATGTACATCGATTTTATACAATTATATAACGTTAGCTTATTTATTCAACAAACTCCACCAATGATCGAAAACCCGATTCTAACGTATAATAATTCTATGCATCTTTGATTTTTCTATTGCACACAAAAAATGAAATATGTAAAGTCGCATGCACACACCAGCAAACTACATCCAGTTAGCGTACATATTCACAAAGGTGTTTTGTTGCTCCTGATCATTTAATACAAATGGAGTTGGCTAGCTTGAAGATTAAGCCATCAATAGGCAATCTATTGTATGTATTACTAAAAAACTTCGTCAGCAATCCGTCAATTTATATATAAAACGAACATTTAACTTTTCATTATTTAAATACGGAATTGGAGCATTCTGTGTGGCAACGAATTATTATTTAATATACATAATAATTAATACCAACTAATGAGGTAAAACTATATGTCTATCGATAAAATTGATGTATAAATCTGGTAATAAGTATTTTTTTCACTTTTATATCGCGTAGCTCTTAGGATACAAGTGTTATGAGAACAGCCTTTTTATGCAATGGTGAATATTTTCAACCGGGAAAGTCTATTCCTAGAAATGCTTACATAAGAGATGTTTACCGACTTCCATTGATTTGTCACGCTTACCTTCTTTGTCCTTCACTCCATCACATTCTTTTTAGAATATTAGTGCAAACATGTGTAGCATAGCTATGTCATATGTTCGCTCACCGCCCACATATAATGTAGCCTGATGATGCCGAAAGGCGAAACCCGGGTCGCTAACAGTGATCTCACATATGGAAGTTTCCCAGTTTCAAATAATTTAGAACTCTATAAATCGATTTATCTTCGAAACAGCTATTATTATAAATAAAACTTATAATACAATACATACAAATTCGACATTTAATATTTTTCCTCAAAAGTGACTGTTAGCGAGATAATCACATTAAACCGTTTTAGTGAACTTTGGCTCCACGTAATTATTTTGCCAAAACTCGGATAAATAAGGACTTTTAACACTTTGATCAGAACTACAAAATCAACGATCATACCACTGAGAATCAGGGCATTTATTTGTCTAATTGTCTATTGCTAAATGATGCAATTGACATCTCAATGTAAACAACAATTGTAATAATTTAATTTAACCTAAACTATCCACCCCTTAATAAGACGGTAGTATACATTTAATAATACTGCAAAAATCACGTTATTGATATTGTAATATTCAATAACTTTATAAAAAAAATAACAATAGAAAGTAAATGTCACAGGTTATTTCGTAGCCATAGACAGTCGAAAAATATCAGACGAATATTTTTTTTTTTAATAAATACTTTTAAATAGTTTCGTTAGTGGCGCTGTCGGCGCTTCATTTAATGAAATGCTAGACATAACGCGGTTTCGTGACTGCCTGTCGTAATCTTAAAAATAAATACGATATGCGAAGAATGGAATGGTGAAATACCTGGCGCCGGCAAACACTCAAGCCATTCGTGAAATGGGAACATTCCATAGTTTATCAGCCACCGAGTTTAAACAATTGTCTATTGTAGAAATCGCAACCTTTTTCTTTTGAGGAATTTCCTATTTCCCATCGACAGGGAAAATCAATAGGAATCAATTGTTTCAGACTCCACAGTACATTTTTTACATAACATGGTGTATACAGTGGCGTAACGAACGCGCAACTCTCTGCATGTGATTGTAAGATATCATCAAAAAAAATTAAAATGCTATTGTTTGTATTGCATATGAGTATACATGACAATAAAAATTTTGATTATGTCTTTTTAATTATGAATAATTGAAAAAGTTTTTCTGGATAACGCAAACTTCGTAATATCTAAAAAGTTATTCCTCGTAATCAGTCAAAAGTTATAGTATTTTAGATAATTTTTAATGCCAAATAGTTTAACACTATCTTGGAGAAACCTATACTTTATTAGGAATGAAGGAAGTTAGTCATCTTTCCCAATACATTCTTGTTTATTAGCGTCATATTATGACGCTAATAATAATATTATTAATTCCCATCCGGTGGAAGTTAGCGTACGCGATCTGAGCTGGAAATTGAGGGCTTGAGTTCTACACCTGTATGATTTAAAAGGATTCAAAAGTGCAGTACTCGATGCTAAATAGGTTGAGCACTTAACTGGCATGTCTGTCAAGGCATGTCTTTACATTCCGGAGATCCACCTACGATATTTTTGCAGTAGTCATCTACACACAGTTGGGATCCCTGTATACCACACTCAGAGCTGACGTGGTAAAACAATTATAATAGATATATTATGTAAATAAAGAAGTGCCATCCAAATCTCAGAGTTAGCGACAACTGACTCATTGCACACTATAGTTATGTTTATGATATCGTCCACGTGTGCTTCTTTTAAACCGTGTATTGTTCGTTTTATAACATTTATTTTACCCCGCATGTCGTGTATTTTTCTCCATTTCTTCGCTCGCAGCCATTAAGCGATATTTTTCCAAAAATTTAAAAAGTAATTGATTATTCTTCTTTCCGAAACCCATGTTATAAATTATTATTTAAATATTGTTCAAATATCACATGGTTCGTAATATCTTTTTTGTTGCCATATTCGTGATTCTAGTAAATTTCAAATTAGCTTCTTTTTATCATGTCCAGTCTAAAAGTAGGGCATATGAATCTTCACAGACTACGTGTATCGGGCATTCAGTCTTTGGGTGCTTGGGAGTTTATTTTCAATCAGTTTATTACTCTAGTGATGTGAAAAAAAAATCAACTTTATACTCTAATTACATACTGGGTTTTGAGAACAAATTCCTATAGTGTATCGAGGATAATGGAAAATGGAAACAGTACTAAAGTAAAGATACGATTCTGGACCCAGTCCTGAAAATCATGATCCTATCTATCCTTTCTTTAAGCCAACCAAAGCGCCCAGTGTCGAGGCAGACCACTAAATACTCGTACTCAGAGGTGTAGCTATTATACATATTCCGCGCTCTGGGTCAAGTAAAATCGCTGCACCCCGTATAATTTCTCATTTTTTTTAGCTCTAACACTAACTTAATAATTTAATTCTAATTTCGCACCATGATTTGCGCACCTGGAGCAACTGCTCCAACTACTCATTGTTAGCTACACCATTGCTCTTACTATGCTTATTCGTTGATCGTTCGGGAAACTGCTACTTGGAAAGATACAAGAAAATTAGCTAGTAACAGAGAATATTGAAGCGTTATGTAGTATCCACATGCTTTATATAGAAAATGAATATGAAAGTAGAAAATATTTTTAGAGAAAACAACTGAAAACAAAATGTTTGTGTGACTGAAAGTTTTTGGCATAAATAAAGTTTGTAAGTTACTAAGTAGTATTATTGTAAAAGACACGCAACGCCCCGAAAAAAGAAACGGAAATCCTTTCTTTTAGAGACCATCAATCAGATTGTTGAATCAATGTCGTCATTCTAGACTCGCGAGTGTCAAAAACGACGCTACGAAACGTTGACTCGTGTCGCCAACTACCGGTCATAACTGCTAACTTCGCATTCTTCTTTTAAAAATGGAACCCTTTTTTAAAAATTAATTAATCCTATCCATTGACAGCACTTATGGACATTTTAACCATAAAGCTCTTTTAAACATTTGAATATTCATGAGATTATTTATGATCTATGTTTTACTATCCGATATCTTCAGGCTATTCAAATACGAACAATACATGGGCTACACTAACGTATATGTCACAAATCTTAATATACATTCCGTTTACTGAATCTGCATTCATTGAATACAGTCTAAACAATGGTGTAATGGATGTAGTTAAGTTTTAAAATCTTTCATACTATGTCCGCTGCAAAAGTGGAGCATATGAATCTTTGCAATGTCAAGAAATGCCTTCACAGATTTTTTCACGGGAATCAGTAAATTGCTCAATCTAATGGACATCCATTCATGCATCTTAGATTTTTTTAATTTAACAGATGTGAGAATTGTACCCACAATATTCACCTCTGGCGCCACAAGCGCGCACACTAACTTCAATCTTTGTACTATTGTTTTACAATATTAATAAATATGTGTAATTATTAAATATTGTACACGGTTTCTTAATGGTAGTAACTCTAATTTTAAAATCAGTCTTCAAAGATACTGTTTGAATAAGTTTAATGAGTGATATATCAACTAAACTAATTAATATTATAAGTGGCGTAGCTACCGAGGAACAGTTGGAACAGGCTGCTCCAGGTGCACGAATCAAGGGGTGAGCAAAATATTATTGTGGGCGTAAGTAAAATAAATTTAGTGTGAAAAACGAGTCACCACAATTTTTGCAAAGAAGTAAAAAATTTAAAGTAGCGTGAGAGCTGGAAAAACGAGAAACAAGAGGGTAAAATGATTTTACCTACTCCAGGGCACTGAATATTACATATGTATATTATTTAAAAAGTAAAATCAAGCCAAAACTATTATGATTTTCTTAAATATTAAAAAAAAGTTGTAATAATTAGATGGATTTTTTACGATTTTGTCTCTACGTGTGAAGCATATGCATCCACAAAATAAAAATCTATTGAAAGGATCGAACAGAATTGATGGTCACTCGCTTAACCCAATTAATAGTTTTAGCTTGCATCTAATCCTTCAATAAAAGAAATTATATTCAATTCAACTATATGAGTTTGACAGCTTTTACAAATCCAAAGATGCAGAACTGTCAAAAACATGAATTCAATTCTGTGATATCAAGCGTTTCAAAAATGTGCTTATCCACTGAGCGAATATGAATAAGACTACGTTATGATGTACACTACAAATCCAGAAGAAAATTTGAACTGCTTCATTTGTTTTAGTAAGTATTTGAAATACATTAGAAGTTCTCTTCGTTTTTGACTGATGGTCACTTTAGCTGAGGCCACTGTTAGGTGTCCATGGTAACATAGGCGCGGTGTTCGCGTGGCACGAGAAGGCGTCGGAGCCGACATGTTCCCACACACTTAACGATCCGCCCCTGCGCCGAAGAGCCTCCACCCCTTCATCCAACCCTGCAATCTCACTTGCTACGCTTAAGTCCGCGTGACGGTCGACCAAATAATTCACTCTTCATAGTTTTGAATAAAACGATAGTAATAACTATAACGTGTTTTAAAGTAATCCAATATATATTTATCAAACAGTTTAATCAGTGTTTAATAGTCCTTTATTTCCTTGACAGACCATTTAGTGAAGTGCTGTACCTATAATATGTATTATACGAGTAATTTATGCTATAAATAAATAACAAATATCAAAAGATAAATGTAAATATTGAAATCAATTTTAATATTATTTAGGTAAAAAGACCTGATATAACGTGTTTAATATGTTTTTATCAAAAACACATTAATATAAACATTTATAATACAACGAATTATATGTATATATATATATATATCGTCAACCATCGACGCAAAATCGATTACCCATAAATATTTTATCTTTTGGAGCAAAATACATTATTAAGTGTCTCCAGGATTATTATATAATATATAGAGACTTCAAAGAAGGTGTACATGTCTGTGGTTGTATTATAGTTTTAACCACCCTTGATTAAAAATATATTAATCTTGATTTGTGTACAAGTGCAGCTGGATAGTCAAACTTATTATCACTTTGTGAAGCTAAATGACACAGCTAACGTGACTGCCATTTTTATTTTAAAAACAATGGTACAATATCAATGGCAGTGCAGGGAATTTTGAATTAACTTAAATTGATTTTGAGGAATATTTGGCTTGGATTTATAATACTATTATTTCAAATAGTGGTACATATATGACTTTTCAGTACTTCTGTATTATTGAAAATGCAGTTTAAAAAACCTCGAAGACCCTATTTCCGAGGATAAGATCATTCCGATCAGCTGTAAACAATAGAATTTTGTGGCTTGAATTGTTACGTCAAAGAGTGAAAAATAAATAAAAATGTCTGCAGACGAAAACGCAAAGGCTCAGGCGAGCAAAATCTTGGGTTCGAGCAAAGAAACCGAATTCTTGCAAAGTTTCGTTAGAATTGATTTAGGAACTGACGATGACAAAGAAACAAATACCAGACCCAGTCATAAAAGAATGGGCGACAGTTTGCACATCCCAAAACAAATATCTTTCGATTTAGATGGAGATTCAAAAGATAAGAATTCATCTCCTAGACAGGGGCCGTTCACAAAACCAATATCCGGCAAAGCCATCTTCAAGCAGATTAAAAAGGAAATGAAAACCAAAGGCACAAGGCGGCGAAGAGTTAGGAGAGAAGAGGAAGTATACACTGACAAAGACCGTGCTGCCGCAGTCAACATGGGGTCCAAGGATATAAAACATTCCTTGAACGCAAAGATGAAACTGGATAGGACGAAAGCATTGCAATTACCGGATGAAGCTGATTCTGGGACACTTCTGGCTTTAGGAAGAAACGAATTGAGAGCGGGAAATTTCGAGACTGCACTTAATTTTGTTAACAAGGTTTTGTATTGATAATTTCATCGTGATTGGTTTCCAAATCTTACATAAACGTGTTGCTATTAATTAATCATACTAAATTATCTATTTATACCATGACTATACATTAATGTGTCTATTCTTATTAACTACTTGCAGTAAATTAATTTGAATCTTGTACCTACTATCAATCGATATTTTTTTTATTTGTGGTTCTATTTAAACTTCTAACAAATAGAAATGCTTACTAATATAAATTATGATCTTACATAGTGCTTTAAAAACAAACAAATAATTTATCAAACACTATATTTTATTCCCATATATTCAGTAATGTATTGTAATGTAGAAGCGATAAAACTCTTTTATCCTAACGATAAATGAATAATAATATTGCTTCAAACGTTAGTAAACAAATACGTATGGAGATTTGGGTTACCTTTCAATATCAATCGTGGAACTAAATATAATACTCATGTGAGTAAAGGAAGCATTTTTTATTATCTATGATCATAAATATTCTTCGTAATACATATTTACCATACGTTTATGCGATAAACATGTCAGTCTATGGTTTTCTGTTGAAATGCAATAATACCACCGCAATCTAAACTGATGTTGCTTACTGCATATAAATATTATTTTATTATGTTTATATTTAAATTTGTTCTGTATTATAAATATATTACTTTTGTTAAAGTCGCATATATATTGAAAAAATAATACATCGTATTTCCATAATTATTGGAAGATAAATGCCTTGCATTCGTATTTAAGAGTCAGTAGAAACGCACATCATCGTACGTAAATACATATCATAGATATTAGATTAAATTGGCAGCATATGGATACTCGATCCATCATTCATCACGTCTTCATAATCGTTATTCGAAGTTATATGGGGCCATGGCAAACGTAAAACGCTCTTGAAATTACATGGAGTGATCCAGTTTCAGTTTCCGTTTCCCAATATGTTAATTGAATTACACCAGAAATTGTATGATATCAATACATTCTGCTTAAAGTTTTGTTATGTAGAATTTTATCATAATTTCAAAAATATCTCACATTTTTTTTTGTTTCAGGCACTTGATCTCAATTCACAAGAAAAAATCGCTTTAGTTGCGCGTAGTAAATGCTATCTTCTACTCGGAGAACCCAAAATGGCACTTGAGGATGCTGAAACGGCTTTGAAAATTGATAAATCATACATCAAAGCTATTTACCAGAAAGCGGAGGCCCTCTATTATTTGGGAGATTTCGAACTAAGTCTCATGTTTTACCATAGAGGACTTCGCATTCGACCCGAGCTCGAAGGATTTAGATTAGGAATCCAAAAAGCACAAGAGGCTATCGAAAATACAATAGGTTCATCGAAACCTTTAATGGATCTCGAGTCAATAAGTGAAATTTCAATATCTAGCACACCAGTTGAAACAGAAAAGGAATCACCAAAGCCATCACCTCTTAAAAGTACAACAAGTAGCAAAAAAGGGAAAGATCCCGATAAAAAAATGGCTCGCCAACTTCTTGGACAACTTTGCGTGGACAAAGAGTATTTGGAAAATCTGTTGAAGCATCCAGATCTGAATGTTGCTGACAAGAAGACGAATAATATCGTTGCGTATGCCGAGGAGGCTGTCCAGTTCCTGAACAAGAGACAGGAGTTCTGGAGACAGCAGAGGCCGACGACTGCGGCGGCTGGTAAAAGAAAGACGGCGAAATATAACAACGCAGGACCTTTGCCAAAGTGGTATGCAGAAAAATAGCATTAACCAAAAAAATATTTCAAAATTTTATTCTGAAGACATCTTTTGAACGTTCATTTGTATTATAAACTTTATTCTTTTCATGCATAAAATACTATTTTAGTATAATGTCTTCTTTAATATGTTTGTGATTAATTTTACACATAATATTGTATATGTATTTGAAATATTATTTTTTACTTATATTTAAAAATCCAGCCTTGTAAATCAAGAAAGTGCTTCCCAAGCTTTTTCAATTAATTAGCCCCTTAAATTAGATAACAATAATCTCTGGTCCCCAAAAAAATGAGAGCGAGCAAAAAACAAAAACGGAAATTCTAAATAAGACAGGCAAAAAAATCTGAAAATTTTTACAACCCCTAACAAAGGACCCCCATCCTCAAGACGGCCGCGATCCACCGCTTAGAAGCACTAGATTAAGACATTGCCTATTTGTTATACAATTTTAAAATACAATACGTCAAAAACGTAACAATGACTTCTTAGATTAAATAATATACAGAATTACTTAACTGCGTATTATTTATACAATAATTATTTTGTAAAGATTGTCTTATAATATAATATTTAAATGATCAGTTGATGTAATGGTATATATTATGTATTGTAATATCACGAAATATATGAATGGAATTTTAAATACATATTCGTCAATAATTATTTTACATTGTACTCAAAACTAACATAAATATATAAACTTGCCTCTCGAAATTGCCATTAATTGTATGTAATTTGCTTTCCAATTTTGAATATATATAAATATTATTCGTAAGCAGCATCAAATTACTAATAACAATTTCTCTAAATTATATTTTTATTTAAAATTCGAATTAAACAAAAAAACTTTAAAAAAAAGTTCTTATTACATAATTAAAAGCTTAATTTCATAAAAAAAATGTATAATGGACATTATTGAACATTATAGTTAATAGTATAAATGTATAAGGCAAATATATTATGTTTTATTTTATATTAAATGTTAGTATTCCATAAAAAATATTTTTAAAATAAACGGTTGTTAGATAAAACAATATAGCCGTACCATTCATTACTTATAAACATTTCTCCTTTAACTAGTATGAATTTATTTATGAAATAAGCACATTTGGCATTTTTATCATATAATACATTATATACGTAATAATAAAAAAATACGTAATTTAGACAAATGATTTTTTTATTTTTAGAGCACCCTTAATATTTTTCAACAATATTTAAAAATATAATTCGTATTAGGCATACAAATTATTGCGAAACAATAAAAGCCGTGGGCAAAGATAGATTTTCTAAAAGTTTATTTTTAATTTATTACACGATAGTCGAGAGCTAAGCGTGCCCAAAATCCAAAGAGTGCTAGGCTTTAAAAAAACCAAATATGCAGTGCTGGATACCCAACGGGTCGAGCTATTGGCTGATAATCCATTCTAGTGAAAAAATTTCCCCATAAATATTTTTGCATTACGGAGGTATATTCCAATTTTGGAGCAGGTATAGTATAAACAATATTATATAAATATCGAAATAATTACGTATCATGATTATGAATGAACTTATGATAAGCCTAACTAAGACATAATTACATAACTAAAGCATTCAGTAAAATAATCAAATTAATATTCAATAAAATAATTGTCTGTTTATGAGTTCAATTTAATTTGACTCCGGGATATATTACAAAACTTACAAATACATTTTGAAATTCCCGCAAGTTATTTATCAAAAATTTGACTACATCTCAAAATAGCAACCAATTTAAGTGAGAAAAATGAGTACTAAAATTTTACACCATCTGTTGTGGTTACTGAAAAGTAAAATGAGAAGTCCGAAAAACTGTCGGTAAAGAAGACAACTTTATAAACAAAATGGGCAAAACGGCCATGCTAATGTGTTGTAGTGGTTTGTCTTGTAAATTGGTGGGATTATTTTATTTTATCAATAAACTTTGAGTTACACATATAGTTAAACATTCGTTCATCCCATATAATGACTCAATTGAAGTACTCTGTGTATATCGGCGGTTTATTTGCAGATAGCCTAATATTACATACGCGGTATTATCGCGGTTCTACACCTTTTGAATGAACTGTGAGGTAATTATTTTTTGTCTTTATAGTAGTAATTGAAACTAGAAATTTTAATAATAATTTATGAATATTGTAATCTAGATCACTGCTTATTATTGTACATTATTTTTAATGATGCCTCCGGTCTCGGGAGGGAGAATGTCAACCAAATATCAATCAAAGCAGATGAATATTGGCATGTTTTAATGCACGACCGGAAAAAAATATACTGCTCCCAAAATAAAGATTTTACGATAGTCACTATTTTCCGTCATATTTACCGATTGGCGGGCTGCATTTTGTTATCAAATTTACCGATTCACTTCATAAAAGAATCTTAGCTAATTAACAATGAGTTTGATATTTAAATGTGCTACATAACCATTTAAATTTTTAATGAATGCCCACATTAATCTTTATTGCAGCCGGGCTGGTATTGTGTGTAGAACGTGGCAGGAATGGGGCGTAAAAAGAAAATTCTCACTGCAAAAGCGGTGATGACTCGAAAAACACGACAGTCAGCCAAAGACACCACTGAAAACCCGACAGATATATCTTCAACTGCCGAAAATTCACTTGACAGTGAAGCCGAATCAGCCAGCCAAGACGCCTCCGGAGAGAACGATTCGCAAGACTCCAACAATCTGAGCAGCAATCCATCTACACATAAACATTTCGGCAAATTCCGATGTCTTGTTTCTAAATATCCTAATTTAAACACCGAGGTCAGCGGTACTGATAGCGAAACCGGGAGTAATGTGGAAGTGAGAGTTGTCGACCCCTGTGTTAGTTCGGAATCGGATAGCAGCAATCAGCCGGAATCTTTCATGAATCCATCCACATCATCGTCTTCACATTTTAAATCGTTTGGTAGAATCAAACGTGGAAATTCCAAACCCGTCAACCTCCGTAAAACCATGCAACTGAAACATCTGGAAAACATGAATTCCTCCGATTCAAATACCTTCGATTCCGATAATCTTATCAATTTGGATACAACTTCTTACGACACCCAAATTCCTGACCCCACCCTAAATCTTATTATCAATACAGACCCAAGATATGGGTTTAAAATGGTAAGCGATGATTCTAATAGTATTCCAGATATTTTTTCACCAATATCAAAAGAGGATATGTATTCGATGGATGCCACAGATGATGGGTTGCTGGATGAAGTTGATGCTCCGATGATTAACGATAATGAAGAAATAATCGCGGATGATAATATGGCAGACGATAATATGGCAGACGATGAAATAGTCACCGTTTTTGAAATAATAGATGACAATGCCCCACAAGAAATCAATGACTTAAATGAAGAAGCTGCTTCTTATTCAGAGGGCGGGGAATTTCTATCTGGAAGGATTTCGCCGTGCGGCCTATTCACCAGCACAAGATCGTCAGATAGTGAATGCTCCGATGATGTCGATGAAATCCCTCCATTGTCTATCAATGCTCTCAGGTCCTGTACAACATTTGACGATTTCGAAATGAGTTTACAGAAACTGAAATTAATATCAAATGATGAAAATTTATGCCCTAGTTCTGAATCGGCTTCAATGGAATATATAGATAGTAATTCTAATGATGTCCATGTATCTAAAAATGATAAGGAAATAAAGTTGTTGACTGAAAATATTGATACATCAAAATCAGCCACTTCTATTCCTGTACTTACAGAGGAAAAAAAATGTGAAAACTACCGTAATGTGGTAGAATCGTGCTCCACGCCGACTTCGATAGTTTCCGAAGAAGATATACTTATTCCGCATACAAAAACAGAAAACGAAACTATAAACGGAGAAAACAACGAGATTAACCTAGGATGTTCCACAGATTCATCGTCATGCTCCAGTGCTTCCGCAGTAAGAAGATCAAATCGAATAAAGACTAATAGCGTTCTCAAGCAACGAAGCAAAGGTCACGGTTTGGTTAAAATGCCTCAAAAGAAATTAGAATCACCGTTAGCTAAACGTGTTCTCAATAAATGCAACGAAGAAGCTGCATCAAGATGTCAGTCAGACAGTGGTCCACTGTCTCCTTCTGCATCCACATCTTCAACTTTTTCTGTGCCAGTCGTGGATGCCGAAATGCGACCCGTCAAAGTGAAATCTCGCTGGAGACGATCCAGCGAAATGGAAATGGGAAGCAGATCGCCTGTCACTCCCCCTTCGAGTAGCCCTAATTCAAACTTCAACAAATTATCTACAATAGGTGAAAATACGAACAGTTCGTCAAATAGTGTAAGCTTAAAGACAGACTTCAGTGGCATCGGTGAGAGTCATTTAAAAAGTGATCAGGTGTTTGACGAGGCCAAGTCACAGCCTGATGACGATTTGCAGAAGAGACTCAAACAATTTGAAATAATATTAGAGAATCAATACCATTGTGATAGAACGATTAGTAAAGAAGCCAAGAGGATGACATGCGACTGCTTCCTCACCAAGGAAGAGATCCAGCGAGGAGAAATGGGTTGTGGAGAAGACTGCCTTAATAGATTGTTAATGATAGAATGGTAAGACTTTCTATTTTTTATAGTAATAATATTATTGCAGAATTTATTTTTGTAATCGCACTATCAGTAAAGTATGTTATCAATGATAACTTTTAATAATTAGTTTTTAAATTTGCTTGTTATGTTAACACTAGAAATTTTAATTGCAAAATTTCATATTTATTGAGCCCAAACACAGTTCAAGTTCAATAAAACATGAAATTTCTAATATCCAATTTAAAAATTTATTACACCTTGTCTCTTCATCAATACTTGCTAAAAAATATACTTTTCATTTTTGTATTTCATTTACTCCTCACAAAACAGTAAAAAAATCAAAACCTTCAATGTAATAAATTTTTACTGATAATTAACTACAAAATTATTACATTTAACCTGTAGAATAATATCATCGTACGCGTACAGCAGTGACACTTTGTTTGTTTCTGTCGCCGCTCTTAATGTAACGCTCATAATTTCAACCAGATTATTATTATTTATTAACGGTGCATACATCTGTCAATAATACTTGATAGTTATTATAAAAATATAGATCTTCTTTTTGATACTCTTTTTAGAACCATTGTAAATTGTAACATGCATTTTTAAATATTACAGACCTAAATTCTGAGAAAAAGTGGTATCTGAAATGTACTATAATATGAAAATAAATAGAAATGCATTATGTCAATTGCTATTTGCATCAATATTTACCGCATCGTGGTAGTGGGGAGGGTTGGTAACCCCCTTTAATTACTTCCAGGGTATATTAACATATATATATATATCAAATTCAGTGTTTCCAAGTTGAAAAATATGCATTTGTGAACTATTTTTCTTCTTCCATATATTTGCTGTAAACTAACTCACTCCCAAGAGACAGGCGCATGTATATCTAACTCACCTATCAAAGAGTTAAAAACGCTTACATAATGAATGTAGCACATATGTCCAATAATTATTTAGGAAGTCCGATGCCAATAATTTGTAACTTATATTTCTGTTCATAATATGTATGTAAAATACGGTTTTTAAATATTTATATTTATAATTACATCACTTTATCAATGAGATCATTCTTAATGAACTATAAAATGTTGGAATAAATATTGTATTCTTTACAGTAATTCACGGTGCCCCATTGGAGACCGCTGTACAAATAGAAGATTTCAATCAAATCAGTATTCTGATCTCAATGTCGTCCGGACTGAAAAGAAAGGGCTTGGAATTCAGGCCAACGTCAATATTGCTGGGTAAATATATTTGTCTTAGTATAATATCTGTTTCAAAAAATGATAACCTCTTTGGCATCTATGGCCATGTCACCATGTCATCTGTTTATGTTTTTATTACTAAGCATATTGCTCAAATACAAGAATTACATTATTTAACATAGATTGTATGTATATTATGTGTTTACATCATTTTATTTAAGTAAACCACTATTTCTGTGTTTATAGAGCATGTGTGACCTTTATAGTTTAAAATATTCAACTGCCTCTAAAAGACTAGATTCAGTTACCTGTGAATAAACAATATTTTAGTTATAGAATTCCAACAAAATAAAAACACCAAGCTCGATTATTAACTGCCTAGAAATAAAATTGTTTTTCTGCTGACACATGCTTGAATAATATTTTTTTTCGCTTGGATTCAATAAAATGAATAATGTAAAATATTTACAATGTCTAAAATAATATTTGTTTGCAGTGGTGAATTTTTAATGGAATATGTCGGTGAAGTGCTCAACTCGAAGCAGTTTAATCAACGCGCTGAAGAATATTCCTCTGACAAGAACATGCACCACTATTTCATGGCCCTTAAAGGGGACGCCGTGATTGACGCTACCCTCAAAGGAAACATATCTCGCTTCATTAACCATTCCTGCGAACCCAATGCCGAGACACAGAAGTGGACTGTAAATGGTGACCTGCGAATTGGATTCTTCAGTAAAAAAGAAATCACGGCTGGGGAAGAAGTCACATTCGATTATCAGTTTCAGCGATATGGGTATGAAATATATTTTTTATAATAAATATTTTTGGTTTACTTTTTCTAGAAACATTTCTCACGCCATGCCAATAGAAGAGGAAGCATCTAAAAAAACATGTAATTGAAATGTAACAAAATTCAGTCCACTTGCAGTGCTTTTTTCAAGAAATCTATTAAGGAAGAAGAAGTATAACTCTATACTAACTAATCCACTTGACCTGTTTAATACTTAGCTAGCTTATCAATAATTTCCAGAAAAGAAGCGCAGAGGTGTTACTGCGAGTCAAAAAACTGTCGTGGTTGGATCGGTGAAGAGCCTAATGATTCTGAACTGGAAGACGGGGTATTTAATACTTATCTTATGAATTACAAATTATCTTAGTTGTTAGTGATATTAATACTGTGCTCACTATATTTCCCATTATAAAGACCAATAAAAATTTTAATTTAATATAACGTTTCTAGAACCATTGATATTGTAAATATCTCATCAAATCATTTTTTTTTAATTTGTTGTAATTATTTTCTCAATTCTCAATCTGTCCATTTCCCTGGGCTTTACATGTGTAAATTTTAAACAGTTATGGGATCCACTAATATAAAAACAATAATATTTTTAAAAAATCATGTCTAAATTGGTTCATCACTAAGTTTCTTTTATCAGCATTTCATCAAAATTTTTCACCGAATCTTATATTTTATCAAACTTATAGGATGAGGAGTTTGAAGAAGAAAAAGACGAAGCTGTTGCTCTTGATAACGAAAGTGAAGAAAAGCTGGATGTGAAGGAGGAGGACAAAAATATTGATGAAAGTGACAAAACCAGTCCACAGAACAAAAGTGAATTGGGACAACTGCGGGGGAGAGGACGACCGAAGAAATCTGTTGCCCAAGCTGCTAAGGAATTACTTCAAGATATTGATGTATGATCATATTTAATGTTGTTATTTTTTCAGATTAATATTATTTATTGAGCTGACTGGAAAAATTTTTATTTTTGGCAGAAGGCATATCTATACTTGGTGTACATTTTATAGAATATATATCTTAATGAGTCTTTTTTCTTAAGATGTATTTTAAAGCCAAGAAAACCCTTAAATTCCACTGAATAATTCCAAAATGTATTGATTTCTGATATATTGTATTACAAATTACATTTTAAGTAATGACTAATGATCTTTGTCACATGGCTGCTAATTTTTGTCTATATACTTCATATTTGATGATATTGATGACTTTAATTCCATTTTCTGACTTTTATCAAGGAAAAAATTAAAATTAAACATCTAGAATAAACATGGATTTGTAAATAACTTCAAATTAATATCTGTCTCCTTACATGTTTACACTTTAACTGTAATAAAATTGATTTTTAATTAATGGTTATTATCAAAAAGTTGCAATTTTTGTATTTTCACGAAATTGCAGCTGGAGGAAGAGATGGAAATGTTGTTCAGAAGTGGGGTGAAGAACCAATCACAAACTCTGTCTTTGTGTCGAGCAATGGTTCGCGCGAAGCTGTTTGATGCTCGAGCTGCTCTACTCCGTTTGCTGGCCACTGCTGACCTCCCTTGCCGGAGACTCTTCCTTGACTATCGGGGCCTTCGCCTGCTCGCGCCTTGGTGTGAACACACTGACTTTGATTTTCGGTATTTATCATGCTTTACTTTATATTAAATGATATACTCGTATTAGGATAAAAATATTTCCACTGCAATACAAGTATCAAATATTGATATATTACATTAGAGCAAGGTTCATCATACTTCAATATGGGTTTAAAAGGTCAATAAACTCTCCCTGGTTCTATTTTATCAACATAAATGATAATTTATTTAATTTTATGTTTGTTGTGATTGTGTTACCCTTCTTCATCTTTCTGGTATGACTTTATGTGAGCATTGGTGTTCTTCAATATATTCCTAAAATCAAGCCACTTTCCTCCCATTTTGAACTAGCAAATTAAACTCAGCTCTATCTGTTCAACTAACATGTAACTCTTTGAATATCTCTTTAAATGGCATATAATTTATGTATATGACTCAATCATCCACGGTGGTACACATTTTGGTGAACAATACAACATCTCTAGCTCCCGAATAAATAGAGCATCTCAGTATCCCCATCTTGGTCACGTGTCAGTCAGATATGCAGATCCATGCAGCTCACTTCATTCAAATGATGCACCAGTGAAATATCAGAAAATTCAAGATTTATTTTCTCATTCTAGGTTAGGGATGCTAACTGCTTTAGAAAAATTACCCATACCCAATAAGACAATGCTGCAAGAGTGCAAGCTCATTTCTTACATTGAAAAATGGCTCTCCGACTCGAAGGAGGTTATACTGAAAGACGAGTCTAGTGACAATAGTCGATGTGTCACGCCCTTGATTGATGAACCTTCTGTAGACACTCTAGAACTGGATGACAAAACTACTGATCTGTCAT
Organism: Rhyacophila evoluta; assembly: GCA_022683975.1. NCBI lineage: Eukaryota > Metazoa > Arthropoda > Insecta > Trichoptera > Rhyacophilidae > Rhyacophila > Rhyacophila evoluta. The sequence goes on along the minus strand of JAGVSQ010001236.1, from coordinate 11,292 downwards.
CATTACATGAACTAGAAAAACATGATAGTAAAAAGAATCACACCTCACTTAGTGCCCGGAATGAGGTTAAGAGAGATAAAATAAAGAAATTGTCAAAACAGCTTTTGGACAGGTGGGCAAAATTGAAGGTATGTGATAAATTAATATATCCTATGTCATTATTTATAACACATGTTTATCAAAAATATAATATAATTTCATTATTTATTGAATACATCATAATGACCATTGTTTTGCTAAATTTAAAAATTCAATAATCTTGCTCACATATACAGGCTGAAAGGAAACATGTGAAGCTAAGAAAATATATTTTGTATCCTATATCATATAATTGTTTTGTGCTGAAATCTTTACATTTATGTAAAATGGAATTCCGCTCAAAGGTCATGATTGATCTTACAGGAAGTCTTCAAAATCCCTAAAAAGGAACGAATACAGCTGATGAAGGAACATGAGAGGCAAGCCAATGAACCACACTCAAGGAAAGACAGGGATAGAGATAGGGATCGTGATCGGGACCGAGACCATGATAGAGATCGAGACAGGGATCGGGACCGGGACCGAGACAGAGATAGAGATCGTGACAGGGATAGAAATGATAGAGACAGAGATAGGGATAGGGACAGAGATCGATGGGAGGAGAGGTATAGCCGGAACGACAGAGATAAAAAGAGGCATCGTCCGCCTAGTCCAGAAACACCCAGAAGGGGTCAAGTCAGGTGAGTTTTGTATTACAGATATAAGATTAATTCTTTAATATCCTTTAGAATTATAACTTTTTACAGCATATGATTTTTTTTTTTAAATTGGTTCGTTAATGTAGTATTTTCTATGCCACCCAGTAAGTAGTGTTCAAAAGAAGATTATTTCACAATCGCAAGATTACCTTAGGTATCAAGTAGGAACAAGAGAAAAATTTATCTTAAAAGTCATTTTCTATCTTTTTAATTTTACCACCGTATGTTCAGATTGGATGACCGCGTCCTATCAGCGATTCCTCCGATATCGAAGGAGGAGCGTCGGCGAGAGTTTGCAGCGCGAGTGGAGATGGAAGAGAAGCTACGGAGGGCGCCCCCACTACCCAGCACTCCTACCCCTATGCTGCCTTCCACTCCTGTGGCCAGGCCCTCCACACCACTCACTCTGCCTCTCAACATGTCATCTACAGCACCCCATTGGATGCCGCCTGACTACATGCAGGTTTGGACTCATTTCATGATTTACCTATTTTCTTGTTTATCCTTTCAATCATAGTGGTAAATTACCATTTTTGCTGTAATTGTAGCCAATTACAAGCTTGAAAATTATTTTGACATTTAAAGTGTTTCAAAATCGAACCGTTTTCGACAAAAGATTGTAAGCGGCAATTTGGAAATTTCAGTCATCAAATCAGTTCAAAATAGATATCTGCATGGACTGGCAAAAGATAATAAGGTACGCAGCAGCAGAAGATATAATTTATGCATTTTTCATTTTATCGTATGATTTATGTTTAATATTTCCTCAATAAATCGACAAAGCAAAACATTTTAAAAGCGTCATATGGTTTTACGCTTATGAATTTTTGCCGAAAATGGCTCGATATAATGACTTTCTAACAACAAAAATCAAGTGTAGATAAAATTAGTTCTTAAGTACAACAATGTAATACAATTTATTTATATTAACTCTAATGTGAAACATACTAATGACTACATTGTGACTAAAATATTAATAGATTTTGCAAACATAAGTATTTGACAATTTGCTCAACCATTGGAATCTGTGTAAAAAAGAATGTGAACGTTTTGATCTGAGACTTCCGTTGACTTTTTATATTTTTCTGCCAAAATTTGGTGATTCACACTGCCAAGTATTGGCTCAATTTATGATTAAGTGTTCAACATTTGCTATAACGAATTCAGAGGTCATTTAATATTTCTTGGGATAATCTATGAATTGTTATTTGTAAATCAAATAATTGTGCATAACTTATTATGTCGACTAAGCTAAAGCACTTCGTAAAAACTATTACAATATTATTTTTTGTGAACTTTAAACCCTAAACTTCACTTTGCATACACAATTTATACTCGCACTGTGTACAATCTGACATAATGAACTCTTATGGCTCTTAACCAACAGTTATGTATACTGCTATAAAAATATTTTATAAATAAAGTATGTTTAATCGAATAAGATAGCTTAATAGCCATGTTTAGTTTTCTTGTTACTTCTGCTTGAATTCTTTTCAACCACAACCTCTCCGAAAGTGGAGAATGACGGATTTTTTCAACGTGAAGATGTCCATTCCAAAAATGGGGTATATGTATTACCATAATGTGAAAACTTATCTTGACAATTTTTTTATATTAGCTTAAATAATCTTATCTATTAAACTGTCCTAAATTATACAATGGCGTTAAGTTTAGTCTAAATAGTTTAGATTCTTAATAATCTCTGATAAATTACTCATTTTTTTTTTGCTATGTGTTGGTTCTTCAACTCTGTTTGTTACTTATTAATTCTTCTTGTTCATAGTGAGATATATTTATTTTCTCTGTAATTTTTATTGTAGAAAATTATACCTGTAAATTTCTCATATACTCAACAATTTCAGAAAATTTAAATCTTGAGCCTTGTATTGTTTAAATCGTTTAAATGTCAGTATTGCGTAATTCTGCAGATTGAAATTAACCATATTATTATTATTAGCTAGATCAGTAAAATTTTGCAATGGGATAAATGCATGGGCGTCTTGAAGTTAGCTAAAATATGCATTGGTCTCTATTCCTAACTGCTATGTTAAAAAAACAACATCTGGACAACAAATGATCTTAGAAAACAAGAATTTTTGCTGTTTCAAAAGTTTCAAAATGTTTCTCCTTAAGTTGGCATTCATGCTTATATTTTCGATATTTTATTTTTAGTCAATGAATGACTTAGTATAGTTTATTATTAAAAGTTCAGCTTATCGAAATCATCATAAAATTTGTCATTTAAAATACAATTGACCAACAATTTCAATGCTGTATAATTGGACATATTACTACTAAATATATTATAATGAAGTTCTATCCGTCAGTAACTCTTTACTAAATAATATTTTAGCATTCCACTATTGATAGTTTAATCAGAGTAGATAAACAATTAGATAAAGGCCCTCTTTGAAGTCAGTCTAATGAAATTGTGGTATTTTCACGAAATCTTAAAGACTACATAAATTGGAAAAGAAATATAAATAGGTAGTTTATAATTACGTACTAACCAATTTATTATTTTTATGCCGTAGCATACTGTATGTTTACCCCTTTTCTTTAAAATTCAATAAGCTACACAATATGTTGATTTATCTAATATAATCGAGTGGATAAGAGCTATTACTTGGATCAAGGCGTAATTGCTGCAATAAATTTACAATTCTTCAATATAAGTTTAGATACAGGGCATAGTTGTTCGATGGATTAAGCAATTGGCTATCATCTACATCTCATAATTGTCACACTGGAGATCCATATGCTCTGCTTTAGAAGGGAAATAATATTGTTTATCCACACTGTGGCGTGCATTTCGAAATATAAAATAAACTATGTATAAATATTTTTTAGCTATTAAAAACAGGAAGAAAAACATTTATATATGAAAGAAATTTAATATCGTATCAAAAAGAGATTTTTTAATTATGCATTTTATGATTGAAGAAAAAATTTTAAAATCAGAAAAACTGACATTTGTGAAACTATGTTCGCGAATAATCTTCTCAAGATGTATTCATATCATGTTTATCAAAATGTGTATAAAAAGAAGCTTTATCTGATAAATAGATGATTTAGTTTATAAACCATTCATTTTAAGATGTAGCAAAATTTTCGTACCCGGTCATCAGGTTTGCAAGTGAAATAAAATCCGATTTTCCCATTTTCACAGATAACCATGCGGAACGAATTCTTTTTAATGGCAACACGCAACAAAACCGTGCAATACAATGGGTGCCATCATTGCAAAGTCATTCATAACAGGTAATCCATTTCAAACAAGCGGGCTTTCAACTTTTATTTGTCCCCCGTCGCGGAGCTTCCTAACTTGCCTGATGCGTTTGAGTCAGAGTTCGTGTTTTGAAATATTATTAATAAAATATGGCAATAGGCAGGTAAGGTTTAACCACGTAGAAAGTAAATTTTAAGACTTTTGCTTTAGTTAGATATGAGATGTTCCCTCAGATAATCAATCATCGTTTCCGTTCAAAAATATGAATGAGTATGAGGAATTACTTATTCTAAAAAATTGACAAAAACTGTCAAATCATCCTCTACCGAAAGCATGCTTCGAACCAAATATATTCGTAAAAACGTGTGGATTTGCCGACCTACATATCGCTCACGACAAAGCAATACCATGTATAATGCACAGCAAAAAAAAATACAACAGATGAAAAGAAGTCTCTATAGTCAAGATGTCATTAAATCAAATTCCGCTATTTTATAGTAACATAAAAAAAATATATATGCAATTTGATGTGACAATACAGATTAGAAGAGTTTTTTCATCATCCGTAAAATTTGTGTCGTATGGTATATGAGGTATTGCTTTGTCATAAGTGATTTCATATTTGAATATTTGACTAACGAGTCGCTGAACCATTACAGTTACAGTCATGCAATAAAATCCCAAAACTCAATAAAAATTCATTTTTTTTACAGAGATCAAATCCTGTTACAACGAAACTTGTCTATTTTGTTTCGTCATACTGAATATAGGAAAAAAATATTTATACATATTGTATGATCGTTTGTTTGTGCGGGACAACAAAAAATATATGTTTTACTGAAAATTCCGTTATTTCGGTATTTGTTATTTGGAAGTTTCACATGTATTTGGATGCAGAGCGCAAACTCTGTTATTTGAAAACATGGCTGCAAATTAATAAAGAAAATTATTATTTCTCGTTGATGATGCTTGATATAGTCGATCCACGTAATAGAAATGATTATTTATATTGTTATATTGAGATAAATAATCTTATAAAAGATTTAAGGCGCATGTTTACCACGCTTAGGAATTTGATTAAAATTCAATTTATAATGAAATTGCATACTCTTATTGAAAAATGACCCATTAACGTTGAAAATAGAAAATTCTTTTGGAAGGGAATCGATAAACTTACAGCTTTGTTGATCATATGCATTTTACCAAAGTCATAGCTTCAAACGGCATGATATGAATGTAACCTAATGTTGTATTTTACCTGATTTTAAATCAAAATTATTTAATATTTACAATAGTGAATGATAGAATATTGTCGAATAACTCATTTTTATGAAATATGTAAGTTTAAAACGAATCTTATTGTAAAGATATATATAATATTTATTTTCAATATAATATATAATTAGAATTAGCAAGACATAATTTTACGAGTCCAGCATAACTTGGAAGGGAAATCATTGTATTATTGACGTTACTGGCACAATAACATATACCCACACAACTACAGATCAGCATTTCACAACCAAAGCTGTTATTATGGCTCTGTCCATATTGCTTTTATTGTGAGTAATAACATCAACGTACTGTTTTCTATTCCCTGAACATCGCATAGTGTGACCAAAATTTATGTTTATTTCATAGAAAACAACGTAACATTATTATAAGCTGTCTATTTCCCAAATCAGCTGTACGTTTGAATTGATTTAATTAACTTACTAAATGCAGGATTTACTCAGAACATTGACTTACGACAACTTGTGAGAATACGATAACGTATTCATTACTGCTCTTCATGCCATATTTTTTCTTCCTTGAGTTTGAAACTGTCAAAATTTTCACATTGTTATTTGCGGTATTGAAATCCAAGGGTTCTTTAAATAGCTTACAACTGTATCTAATAAATATACATTAAATAGCCCACATTGTATAGGTGTTATGTTTCATATTATAGAAGAAATGATAATTTATATTATCTACTAAACAGTATTTTGTTCACAGTTAGTGATTGTTGGAAAATCACCATATTGATTAACATAAATTAATAAATTAACAACAAATCAACAATATTTACATACTGTTACAAAATAGAACATATCTGTCTTCAATTTTCTGTGAATACTTGTTACAGAATATCCCACAGCATCCTTACGTGCCGCTGATAATGAATGGTATGACTGCTCCAGAATACTATAGGGTTCCATCTGAATTTATGCAAATGGAGTACATGCAGCACCAACAGAATGCCTTCATGGTGCCATACTGTGGGCCACATCCTCAGCACATGTACCCCATACCGGGGATGGAACAGATTGCACCCACAAGTGCCAATTACAACTATATGCCATTGCCCAATCCACTCTACAACTCCACGCCTCCTTTGCCAAATGCACCCACTTTTACAAACATACCATTACCTCCTGGGACACCGTTGGGTCCTCAACCCATACCCTCGCTAGCAAATACTTCTACTGTAGTGCCGAATCAACAAATTCCATTGATTAACAACCAACAGGCAATGTTTAATCAACCTATTCCTTCATTGGTGCCATCTTCAGCGGTTCCATACTTGTATCCTATAGATGACGGCCCCCCTGGAGTGTATTACCAGCCAGATGCTACCACTGATGACAGTTATCTCAGGATGGACGTGGACGCAGATCAAGTTAATGTGGCAACCACACCTGTAGAAGAAAGTCAGGTGAGGATATTATCTATACAAATATAGGTATTTTAAATTTATCTTTCTCGGTATTAGAGGAAATGTTCAATGCATTAAAATAAATCTTTACATTTTGAGACATCTCATTTCAATCCATGCATAGTTTTCAATAAAATACAATTAATATATCAACTGACATTGTCACAATACTGAAAATTAAACAATTTTCTTATAGACTTACAAGAGATTCACTTACCACATTCTCTCTTTGGATGTTGGATATGTTTTCAAAAAGTATTTATTAGTGTTGTATATCTCATGGCAAAAATGCAATAGTGAAAATAATAACACCGACCGACTCAACTATTTAAGATATACTTATCAATTATTGTTAGTTTAACGTTCAATCGATGACTTACTTGAAATGTATAGAAAACATTTCAAGTAATGAATAAACTGGTGTTTCGTAAAGCTTGTTGCAGAAAATATAAACAAAGAACACCACACTGTTTATGGGTTAATTTTTTGCTGAGATACAAGAATTAATGTATTTGTTTGAAATTTTGTATCATGCTTTAAATAGTAAATAATAAATTGTATACATTTTGGACTTCAAATGGTACATGTGCTAACACTAATCGACATTGTTTTCCAGGATTCCATGAAAGAGGCAGCAGAAGTAGACATACAGTCTCCAACTACCGTCCGACTTCCTTCCAGATGGAGATCCATGAATGATTCTATGGGCAGAGTTTATTACTATCATATTAAGTTGCGCGTACCACAATGGGAACCACCTGTCACCTCAAACTCTCATGACAAAGAAGGTCAGTTTTTTGCAGTAACGAATATGTGAATTCACACTAACCTTTCAACCGTAGGAACACTTGCATTAATGCATTTATACAAAAATAAAATCTATGATATTATTTTTAATTTTCTCAGGTGGTAGCTCTGATGAAGTGGATAGCAGCGAGGAAGAATCACAAAATGGTGAACAGGTGGTCGTGGATGACTTCCAAACTATACGTGGTAAACTCGTTGAAGGCGTCGATGGCATTTATCAAGGTAAAATTAACTAAGTTGTAATTTTGTCAATCAAGTTAAAAACGTTATTTTATGTGAAATATGATTTAAAGTAGGTGATGACTTATACAAAAGGGGGTGTACTCAGTAGATAAATTGTGTACGTAATATTTCTTTTCAATGATATTTAACACGTTGATCGTCGTGTCGGCTACCGGTGGCCGACAGCAAGGTATTCCAATTGGGCAAGGTATTCCGGCACGGCATACCTAACTTCAGAGTGTCATTCTGTCTGTCAGCCACGTGCTCTATTAAAATACTATTAAACTTGGCCGACATGGCCCTTTTCTATCTTACTACTTCATGGTTCTAAAAGATATACTCATGAATGTGATAGGTGGCCGACACATCAAATCACACAATAAATCTCCTCAAAAATACCTCAAAACAAATTAAATAATTGTTTTTATAATAACCTAATATTAAATTAAAAACGTAAAAACATTTTACGAAAATCCTATTGGCGATGAACGTGTTAAATGAAGTTGATTCGGTCTATCAGTTTAGATTATAAAACAAGAGATCGTTTAAGACCTTTAAGTATTTTTTTGTAATATTAAATTTCAAATTTTATTTGCATCAATCACTTTATATTAATAATTACTTTTTCAGTTGATCTACCAAACCTAAACGGTGTCCTCAAAGGCGGAATTCAGAATTCACCTTACAAAACAAAGAAGAAACGTCCTGGGCTTGTTACTGAATGGATCATTAGTGTAAGTTTTACATTTCAACTGTAAATTATTCATAGGAAAACATTTTATATTATTCAATCAAATGGAATTCCTTCCACCATATCTTTCTATCTGTGCAGTTCAGTGCTGTTTCCTATTTTAGCATAAAGGATCATGAGAAAAGAGTCATATAGCAAATATGTTGATTTATTTTTATATGTTGACAGCCCCGAACGGAAGAAGACAGGATGGCCAATCAAGTGGAAGTAAGACGATACAAAGAGAATAAAGAAAAGTTGCGCAGACGCAAAGAACATGCGTACCTCGCTGCCAACCCTAATGCAGTTATTAATAAATATAAGAAAAGGAACAAGGACAAACACAAAAAAAATAAGGTCAGTTATCTTTATGCATTGTAATAATATTCTTCTGCATGTCGAATGTCAAGGCTGAGATAGTCAGACTTTATTAGAAATTCGGAGATTAGGGAGTAGACCAGCGGCCTACAAAGCGTTTTGGTACAACCCGTACTGTAATGTAATGCCTATAGTGATCCACATGTAAAAAATTGGCCCTCTTACAACAAAAGGTTGTCTGTCCATGGAATAGACCAATCAGCTCACTATTATATCAAAAATTATGCAGCCATGTTGGAACACGCTAGGACACATGCTGCAGATGTCTCCAGAGAGCCTGAACCCTGTTGGGTTCATATTCCAATCATTGAAGTTTCGACATCCTGCATATAGTTATATATGCATTAAAAGATGCCAGTATAACTTGGGGAAAGAAAAGTAAGTGGTTATTAGATGATGGAAAGTCTTGAAGATACCACAAAGTTCCTGATAACTGTTTAATTTGTTAATTTCAAAGATGAAGAAGATGAAAAAAAAAATGAAAAACAGTGGTTTCCATATTTGAATTCTGCTTTCGTTAAAATCACACATTTTTTGTTTTACGCACCTGGTGGACCACAATTGATTAACTGCATACTTAAGTGTGTTTCATTACAGGTGTCTTCTTCTCACCGTGAAGCAAAGGCCAATGACACTGCGAAAGCTGAAGAGGCAGCTCGTAGAATCAAGGAGCACTTCCGAGCCAGTACTGCTAAGGTTATGGTTCACCATCTCAATCCATTCAGGAAGGACGACTGTACTCTTGGCAAAATTACTAACACAGCTGACTTCAAACATCTCGCCAGAAAAGTAAGTCACATCTGTAAACTATTATTAGAACCAATTTCTTCTTTATGTAATCAGCAAATACTTAAATATTGTCTACATTGCAGTTAACACATTTTGTAATGCTGAAAGAATTGAAACATTGCCGCAACGTAGAAGAATTGGAATGCAACGATTCTGTGAAGCAGAAGGCAAGGGAATTCGTCAAGAAGTACATGTCGAAATTCGGACCAGTCTACCAGAGACCTGCCGATGAAATTGATTAGTTTTTTTTATTATTATTATTCCTTTCAGTTTACACCAAGTGTGTTGCAAATGTTGTAAATAAACGTTATCGTCTTTGACTGATAGTAGAATATTGTTTTTGACTCGTCAGAAATGTACATAAAACTTATTTTCACCCAAATGAATGGGAGATGAAACTATTCGTAGTCTGGTTTAAAACTGCTATTTTTTTATAATATATATTTTTTTTATTCTTATCAAATGGCATATATTATAATATTGTATTATTTATAAGTGAGATAAAAGAAATTGTATAAAATATCCATCTTACCTAAGTGGTTTTGTAAATAACTTGAATCTAAAAGTAATATTACGATAAGTAGTTAATATTAATTAATTAATTTTTATTATTATCAATTATAATAATAAAA
>JAGVSQ010001235.1:0-30577 GCA_022683975.1 Rhyacophila evoluta | reverse complement strand
GTGTAGATCCATATGCTCCAAGTTGGGAGCGAACATGGTATAAAAAAAAAAAAATATGTATTAAAGAATCCTTTTGTGTTTTGATATGAATGTACAAAATTAAGTAATTTTGGAGAATTTGAAACAAAACAATATTAAAAATTTGTTGTTACTTAATATCACTTATTTTTGCACCACGGTTTATCTTCTGCCATATAAATTCTATTATCTGTAAATTGTAAAAAATATTTTATGTGTCTGAAATTGTTAATATTTTATGACTCTATTTCGTTTTAAGTTAATTTAAAAATAGTCAAATTAGTTCTGATTTTATTTTAAAAAAGTTACCCAAACTATTATTTTAATATTGTAAATTTAATATCTGATGATTTCAGCACTTACCAGATAATAAATACATAGTAAAAAACTAACTACTTTAAAATATTCGTAGTAGTCACATGAAATTTATGTAATATTATACGATGCGTCTTTTGTCTACATATGTATTTTTATATACAGGTTTAAATATCAATATGAATATTAAAAATAAGTGAAAAAAAATACTTCTTCCAAATTTTTAGTTTGAAAGAAAATTAATTGGATAAAGATTCAAATTATAATCGAAAAGAAAATATTAAAAAAAATAAGCCCTGATAATTGGGATATAATTTTTTGTTATCGAACTATGATTATTGTGAATAAAAAAGGCTAAATATATAGAAAACAATACAAAGAGACACAAATATGCCTTTTATTATTTTGTTGATTTGAATAAGTTTAATGGAACGGAAAAATTCCACCATTGTTCAATTGTATCAATTGCATTGTTGAAAACCCAATCAGTTGAATTATTAATTATTATTTTTATAATTTAATATGATACTTATATTTATTAAGTGTTCTACTTTTCTTGAGTTTATTGAGATAGAGAGACCAACAACCTAGAAGAGAAATCATTCACAAAAAATGAAATTTTTAATTCCAGATAGACAGTGTTTTTTTTTAAATCAAAAAATAATAAATACCGGAAGTATTATAATTCTCTACTAATATCATGTTCGCTCCCAAAGTAGACGATATGGATCTACACAATGTGAAGATATCCACTCCGAAAGTGGAGTAAATGGATGTTCGAAATGTGAAGATGTCTTGACAGGTTATTTTTTCACGAGAATTGTTTGACAGACAATTACTCAATCTAATGGGTATCAAGTCTTGCATTTTTGGATTGTTAAAAAACCGACAGATGTGGTAATTGAACCCGCATTCCCCGGATTGCTGGGGCACGCACGCTAACCTCTACGCTCCCGGGAGTATTTTTTTAATTGATGAAGGTGTTAAAAATATAGTCGTACTTCGTTATAAGTCTGCTTTAGAATACGTCCAACTTGGAATACGTCCTGTTTGGGTGTAAAAATGTTGTTTGGTATACATCTTGAATTTGTTTCAGTTCCTTCAACCTAACAGGACGTATATGAAGCAAATTTTTCCCATAAAAATAAATGGAAACTGATTAATCTGTTCTCATGAAATAGTAATATTTTTATTGGCATGCTGTATAATACATTAATGGGGTGGTATAAAATAATACTTAATACAAATCATATAAGTCAAAATTAAACAAAATTTATTTTCCTCTCCTGTTTCATTTCCTGACAAGGACCTGGTCGAGGATCATCAGGACTTTTACCAAAAATCTGTCCAAAGAACTTTTCTTCTATTTTCTCTTCACGATGTTTTAGAAATATGATATTGTATGTACATAACTTTAAGCTGTCATGGTATTAAGGAGAGTTTAAATTATATTATAAATCCAATAAATGTAATAAATGCGAATAACAATAGAATCAAACGGATTCAGAACGTATAGAGTTCCACTGCATTTATTTATAATAATTCGAAATGTGACGGCCAGCCCTGATTTAATATTTTGATCGCCGTCCAAATTAATAACGTGATTATAAAATAACAACACCAGAATGATTAACAGAAAATTCTGTTTGCATATTATTACGGTTCACTGAGTTACAATAATACTGACTACTTACTGCCTATGAATAATGAATTGTCGTATTTGGAATAATATAGTTTCCAGTTTCCAACGAATAACGCCATAATAAAATTATCAGCGCACCGTTTACCTGAACTAGTTAATTAAACAATAGACATAAATTTACCAAAACCAAATTAATGCGACAATTAGCTCTACTGTTAACAGTGATATAATTCTGTCCAGTATCGAGTTCGTGTATTTTGCCATACTCCGTGACACGTTTAAATTGATTATTTGAGTTAAAGGCCTATTACATTACGCAATTTTAAGGCACCCTTACCCTTACTAAGTGCGGCGTAATAAGCCTTAGGCACTTAAATCACATACAAGAGACCACGCCCACTCTGCAGTAAGAGCACTTAGTATTGTGTAGTGTAATAGGCCTTTCAATACTTAGAGGGAATTTAAAAACGTAATTTTCGTTTAACGTACAATTTATGCAATACTGTCTTGAAGTACCAACTTCAGATAACACGGTCTTAAAATTAGCAATCTAACTGAGAGTTGCTTAAATAATAATATTTCGATAAAAACTGTTTAAAAAATCATGCTGTAGTCTCGTATAATCCGGTTTTGATGTAACACAGTTTTAAAACTCAAGTAATTGTCTCAAATCCTTTCAGATTTTCTTATTGTTATCAAGGTTTAAGTATAATATTGCCTATTCAATACGTGCATACTGTCAGTACTGCTCTAAGGTTGCAAAACATGGCACCTAAAAATATCCAAAGCAACCGCATTTTAAGATTTGACTACACATGGCTGCTAGGGATTCTGGGGATATGGGAGTATAACTTTTTTCGTAACGAGAAGATAAGAGATCGGATCATACAGCCACTAGTTACTGACAAAGTGATGCTGCGATGCTGGACTTGATTTGGTCATATATTACGGATGCCTGAAGACATTCTTAACCTGATTTGCCCGTTCTTCAAGCCGACTGGGTTTTGACGTCCTGATAGGCCGCTAAATACTATTTATAAAATGTATTCGGTGATGTTATAGGACGCAGGTATGTCGTGGGAGGACGCAAGAATACTGGCGGAAAATAGTGATTATGGAGGGGGCATATGGTGTATATATGTTCCATTAAGGGAGCAGGTATGAAAGCAAAAGAAGATGATACAAGAGAAAGGCACCATTCTAGAATAATAATGCAGACAAATCCAGCTTAGAAAATTATATTAGAAGGCGGTTATTAAATCAAGAAAGTATTATCATGATAAAATTTATTTCTTTAAGTATTTTTTTCTTCCGGCAAACAGTGAATACAGCACGAGATAAACATATTGTGCCATCCAGATAGATTGGTTCATGTAATAAATGTACCATTTAGTAGACAAAATAAAATGTGATAAGAGAAATTCTCCTTGACAAAATACGTTGCAGATATATCCTGCTGTATATATTTTTATTTCGCAGCATAACAAGAAAAACATGCTTTCTGTCAAATCTGCTTTATTTTATTGTCCAAAATTACCACTTTGTGCCTTACAGTCTAGTCCATCTTGTATTTCTTGTTTTTATTACGTAAAAATATGTGATAGAAAATAGAACAATAAAGATAAAAACTAAAGCCCTCCAAGAAAGCGTTTAAATTCTCTCGCTGCCGTAGAAAACGTATTTTATACATTCCCATTACAAGTTCAAAAAAAAAGACACTCAGTTTTTATAATGCGATTATTTATGTATACGAAGCTGAAAGAAATTTTGTTTAGGTTTTTATGAACCACTTATAAATGCGATTTTTATTATATATAGTTGTTATCATTATTATCTTCATAATTTTTCAGCTTAGGATAGTCGTAGGTTTTTTATCTCATTATTTCCATTTTACTCTTTAGTACAAGGTGAACTATCATCCTTACCATTTTATTTTTTAATGGTTTCCAATCGTTGTTTCGATTTTCGCACCACTTTTGTTTTGTATAATCAATTCATAATTTTAATTGGTATATTTGTTTTAAAACATACCTGTTGGTTTATGTTTGAAATAGTTATCGACAGCTATTTTTAAGACATCTGTTGATTGGTAATCCATTTTGTATAGTTGTTCTAAAAATTAAAATGCACTATTATTATCTATTATAAAGACGTTTGAAGTTCATTAAAATACTACAATTTACTATCATAATTTACTAAAAATATTTGTCAATAGCGATTTCAGTTTTTATACCATTATAATGGTACAATGATACTAAAAATATGCCCCGCAACTTAATGAAATCAAATTAAATAAATGTTAGCATGTTATCCCTATGAATAAATTTGTAACCCAATTTATTAAACACAATTTGTGATGATAAATTCAATAATATATGTAAACTATTCAAATAAGGAACTGAATTTATCACATAGCCAAACTTGTTTCATTTCATCTATTGAATACAATAGTAACTTGAAAATTGTCGATGTTCAGAAAAAGAATGTGAAAAATAAACTTATTTTCATGTCGTTAAGAAATTGTGTGATCACTATTTGATTAAAAAAGTAACAATTTTTTGATGAACAGTATACATAAAGTGGACTAAACCCAATATAAACAACTTAACAATAGTAAATTTTAAGTTGTGGTGTTATGGGATGCAATAATTAGAAGTATCCTAACTGTTGTATTTCACAATTTGATTTAAAAAATGTTAACTGAAAAATACAACACTTCAAACCATATACCTCAAAATAATATAATTTCTTTTATAGAGGATCTTATTATTTTTAAAAATAAAAAATAAAAAAAAACGAAAAGAAATTATTCATTCTAATAACGTTATTTGTTCGGTGGACCGTGAAATGCTAAGACAAGCTTATTGCAAAGTCTCATTATAAAAATAAAAACAATCTCTCAATTTAGTACAAAAGCAACAAAATTACGTGGTCTACTTCTATTAAAAGTATTTCTTTGTCAGTGTTTTCGCCGTACGTCCGCAACTCATTAACTGCCTTATTTTTTTAATGAATTCCCCGGTGTGTATACCTCAAAATAAAGATAAAATAAAGATAATGGGCATTGTTAAATCAGAGAGGCAGAAAATAGCGATCGTACAAATAAAATGGTGCCAAATAAACGAACGAAAACTTTCAGAGGTTGTGCTTTTTTCTCACGGCTTTAGAAAATTTCGAACGCAATCGTTCAAGTATATTCAAAAAGTCAAGCTTTTTGTCAATCTGTATATTTTAAATAATATTAAAATACCTTATAAAATATAAAATCTTAGACTTGAAGAAGAAACAGATGACACTTTCTCTAGGCAACTGCAATGCGTGCTGCCGCTGCTATATTCATGATGATATAAATGTCTTTTATGATTTGTCATGTCTCTATTTTGACAAAATTTATAGCACCATATCCTCATTTATAATTTTTGAAGCTAATTGGACATATATATGGAGAAAAGATCGAATTAAAAAAATTATTAAGTGTATCTTATTTATGTAAAAAAAGTCCCTGACTACCAATTCTGTTGTCAAATAATGCCATAATAAGGAACTTGTATATTTGTAAACCAGTTACCTCAAATATCTCAATACAAAGAGGTAGTCAGTGGAATCTTTTTCGTCTAGATTTTATAGTACAATTATACTTTTGTTTGAAACTTTTGTTATGTACTAAAAAGTAGTATAGCTATATCGAATGAATTGCAGATATTAGGAAAAGTTGTAGAACAAATAATTATCGAAAAATTTAATAATCTAGAAAAATTTAACAGTTTTTGGTTCCAAAGTCACTTTGAAAATTGCTATAAAGCATTCTATAAAGCTGATTGTTTTTAATAGTGACTTATATCAGATATAGTTTCCCATTGCTGCTACGGTGACTGATTGATCAATGCACCTCCCAGCGACGCTGATGGCTAATATTCATAAAAAACTCTCAAGATAAATCTTTACATTATATAATAGAAAAAATAAGTTATGTCTCTACCTGATCTGCTAGTCTATTAAATTTAAATGTCATAGAAAGCTTTTGAATGATGTCTGTATTGTGTATTAGGAGGAACTGGATAATAATGGCATGGCTTAAGAGGATAAAAAAGAATTGGCTAGAGACATGGATTCTCGTAGAGTATACGATGTCCTTAAGCTCTACTTGGTGAATGAATATGGAAGAGAAGAAAAATATAATCAGATGTGAATAAAAACATGGATTATTATACATATATCACAAAGAAATTATAATTAATAAAACAATCTATGTAGTGCGCTCAGTTTTTCATTTGAGTGACTCATTAATTCAATAACCATGTTCCTGCAAGTGTCTAGTAGGTGCCTAATTGTAAAACCTTTTGTTAATTCTAAACTGAAAACAAAACCAGTAAAACAAAGAAAATGTATTGAAATAATAATATATATTATGCCTAAGTCACGTTCGTTTACCGAATACAAAGCACGTTCCTCGTAAATTTAATGAGGAAAAATAAAAGGTTCACCTCTGAGGTGTCTTGGAAATTTACAAAACGTGACAAATCAACTATGGAAAAATTGTGGGGTGATTAAGTGAATGAACTAAATTTAAGTAACGTTCAATTAACAAACCTTTGAAATGTAGCTACACTCTCTGAATTTATTACTTATATTGTATTGGTATAAATTGAAATATGAAATTTAAGTTCAATAAGTGTGTCGAGTAGTATTTTCTAGCTAGAACATCAGCTTGCTGTGATCAAAAGCTGTGTGAACTCACTTTAAAATTCTAGGATTTAAGACACATGATAAAAACTAAAAGGCCAGAGTCTTTTCGTATTTTGAACAAGTTGTATAAAAAAGTGACACAGTATAATGATAAAAACAGACATATTTTATGAGAAAAATTAAGAAAGCTTAATTTGCTATGTTTCAGTATTTAAATTAATAAATATCTCAATCATGTTGAATGTGTATCTACCTTATAATTATATCATCTGTCAATTATAATTATATAATTATATCATCTATCAATCTGAATATCTAAAAAAAAGAGTCGCTTAAAAAATATTTTAAAATAAATTGAGTAATGGCAACAGCTTAAAAAAAATGCTTCACAGTCTACTTTTCTTGGAATTTGTTAAAGAAATGGAAAAATGATATGCCTTGACTTAAAAAATAAAACAGTTTTACATTACTGTATTTTTTGTTTGTGTGTTTTCTGAATAAAAATGTCAAACAGAAATGTTTTAGCTTGATACAATTATTCAACATTTATTTAATTCTTTAATGAATTTAATATATGCTGAGATAATGAATAATAAATTTATTGAAATAACCTGATATAACTGTAAATTAATCTGCAAGTCTTGATGTAAACAAAGTTTTAAATTGTTGCATGGAAACCTTTTTTTAAAAAAATAAAAGCTTTTTGAAATATCTTTTTATCCTAAATGTATCGTATTGCAAGAGAGTGTAAAAGCTGACCATTGTGCTATTTATTTTTGTATTATTTTGATATTATAGAACACTTTTTAAACAAATTCTTTGTAGAACTTTATAAGTGTTGTATGATAGACACAAGAAAATGTATTCATAATTTATTCACTGGAATCAATAGTCGATATATTCTATGTTAGACTACGTGTTTCCTTTTAAAATAAACACTTAATAAATAAATTTAAGCACAAGAATGCATGGGAGTAATGAATATGGAATGTGCAACACATTCTTATTAATCACAACAAAAACACTTACGGGCATCTGTGCTTTTCTCAGGCCAAGTAAGTTTATTTATTATCGCAGCGAATTTGCCATAAAAGCTCCCTGGAAAAATAGTAAAGTATGAAATAAAGTTTACCTAGTATTCATTTATACGCCATAAGAGGAATGCTTTAAAATATTCTACAACATATAACTACATATGTGAATTTATTTTAGCATGGTAATTTTTACCAACATATTTTGTAATGAAATAATTGATGGATGGTTGCAAATGTTATTTTACGTATCTTTATGTCTAGAAAAGCTCAAATTTCCAATAAAATAAAACATTATATTTTTTTTTTTGGATGAGTGTAAAATTAAATTGAATTTTAAAAAGATGTCGCTGGTTACAATCAATCAAATTTTTGGTAATGTTGAGTTAAAAATGTTTTTTTGTTTTATCTAGCGTAGTTAACTCATACTGCCTGGGGGTGGATAGTAACCAGCACTTATAATTTATTTTATTTATCTAAATATGTGATTGCAAAGTCTTCATACTTGACATATATTTTTATAAAAAATCCTATGATTTTAATGATGTCATTGCGAAATATAAATATATGCATATTAACAGAAATAAATATTTCACATTAAATCGAACTGGTATGTAGTCTTTATATTAAATTACGCTAATATGTGTGTAACGGTAGCATCCATAATTCATATGAATGATGTGATATGTTTCAGATGGGAATAGAGGGAGTATTCAAAGCATTTCGATCAATTGGTAAAGAATATCTGCCTAGGCATGTCGTCTTTCTTGCTTCTCTTTTATTGTCATATTTTTTGCACTAATTTTATATTATTTGACTTTCAGTGCATGATAAAATGATTTCTATAGCTAATTAAAATAATTGATGTAGGCATAATTTGAATTTATAACAAATTTTTTACTGGACATTAAGAGTCATTACCATCACTAAAGGGATAGTAAGGCAAATATTAATATAAAATAATCAAAGACTTCCCAGTAGCCGAAGGATTAGCATGCCGGCTTTGTGGCCGGAGATTGTGTGTTCGATTTCCGCATCTGCTGGATTTTTATTAATTTGAAAATGCAAGAATATATGTTCATTGAGTTGATCACCTGACAATTAATTCTCGAGAAAACTAAGCGGCCAAAATAGTTCTTGGCAATGCAAAGATCCATGCATCTATTCCATTTTTGAGGGTCATTTTCACACTGTTGAGATCTACATAAACATAATCTAAAAAGTAATCAAATAGTGTCACAACTGAAAAAAGCTGTCAAAAACATACACAAGTTTCATTTATTGTAATTCAATATGAAAATCAAATATTCTTAAATGAGTTCACAATATTGTGGCCTATTTCTTGCGGACTATTAAAAGTGGTTTATGAATTCTAAACATTTAAACTGTATTTATTTATTAAATGAGTATGTGGTAAAGTACAAAAAATGGTCCCAATAGACCAATTCTAATTATCATAATTTGTACAGTTAAGTTGATAACAATTTTTAGTGGAAATGTTCGCCTGAAGTAATCTACTTAATATAGAGATCTATATGATCTATACGTCGGAATGAAATGATTTACTAGTTTTATTTTTAAATTCACGATTTGATTACGGTTTTACTATTAAATATTGAAAAATTAATTGAAAAAATCAACTAGAAATTGCTCACGATAAAACATCTCGTATATCACATGATGTTTTATAAAAGAAGACAATTAAATATAGTATATAATATAATCGCGAAATTTGTTATCATAGTAATAAAGTAAGTGATTTGGGATTCCCGTCGAATAAAGTAGATCGCTTTTTGATATCAAAGCTCCGGGATACGCCCGATTAAGACCAGGCGTAAGGACGGGTGCAGGTAGATGGTGGGCACATTAGGTAGTAGTTTTTTTAAATTTGGTATATTAGTTATTTAGTGTTATAAAATTATAGAATAATAACTACAAAGAGTGCTTTAATACCATGTATAATTTATGTGTTGTGGTATACGAGATATTGTTTTATCACGGTTGATACGCTTTATATGAAAAGTGAAAATGCTGAAAAATGTACATTTAAATGGTGGAATATGTCACACATAAAAATGAAAGTGATTTTTAAATAGTAAAAAAAAGCTCACCAAAAATTGCAATTCGGGATAGACTATTTTTATTCTTGTAGGCAATAAATATTCCCGTATTCATATTGCACTTGCAAACAGTCGTAAAACAACACACATATAATATAAAAAAGAGATTCCCCACGCGCTATCAAATATTCAGTGGAAAATTGTGAAGGTGTATATTTACGTAATATTTCAGGTTTTCCTAGTGAAAATGTATGTAAAGATTCGCGACGGCTGAACACCTAGATATTTTTGAAAAAATAAAAGATAATGGAAAAGAACATTATGCTTATATTTTTACTGTTATGGTTCCATATTGAGAGGATCATTTTTGTGACATTTTTTATTCAAATTTACGTATACACAATTTACACTTCAATTCAAATAATATACATACAAAAGTATTTGTATTTGTTACATAGAAATTAAATTATTTTTGCAGTCGATAAAGTAGACAATTAATTTATCGACCGTGGGTACTCGATCACCATACTTCAAAATAAATTAATTGGTATTTTCAAAAAAAAAAAACATTTTGGTACGCTATTGTTATACAAACAATATATCGTTTGCTTGTTGTCAAGACTACCAATTTTAACCTGTTTTAAGCAAATGAATAAGACTATGATGTGCCAATTGTTCGTGACTCTATTGAGATGAATATTTGTGTTACAAGCAATTGCCACATGATAGCTTTAATGAGTAAATTGCGTTAAAAGGTTTTTGTAAATTTTCGAGATATAAGATCTTGGCAGTAAACGGTCGATATAGAGTTTGTTAAAAATGAAATTCGATTCCAAGGAGTGTTTTTTTATTGGATTATTTTAATATTTGCACGAATATGTATAATATTTGTTGTCTCGGTAGTCATTTGGTAAGCATGCGCTCCGGGGATTGAAGTGTTGGTTCAAATCTTGGGGTTATATTAGGATTACATTTAAATAAAATTCATTAAAAAATGCAGTACAAAGTGCCTTATGAGTTAGAAAATTTGCCCAATAAATTTTTATAATACTAAATCTGTTAATATACGTTTTTATATTAAGAATACACATCGAACAAGTATGGTTAAATAAAATGTACACACACAATTATATCACAGTTTCATCCTTTGTGCTAGAGTGAATTTGTCTACGTGAAATCGTAAGAAGAAAATTAATATCTGGATATTAAATAAAAAAACGTTTAAAATATTTATGTTTGTAAAAAACATGTATGTTAACTAGACTGAGTAGATTAACTGACAACATTCATGGTCGATTTTGTCTGATATTTTTTAATACTTTATAAAAACTTTTTTGTATCCCACCATTTTGAGTCACCAAGCACATTTACCGGATATCCGTTTTAGTGAAGTTTAGCTCAATAAATATAAGACATTATTATGTATGTATCAGTTCTTAATCAAAAGTAATCTAAGGTTAATTAATCATGCTAGACTATGTTTACCAAGCACTGAAATATGGCCTTACTTTTACAGATTTTTTTTGCTTGAAGTGTACTGTCATTTATATGACTGAAAGTAGAGAGAATTGAAATATTGGTGATTATGTTAAAGTTGTTTTTTTAGTTAAGCGTGTTAGATTGTATACATATCATATTTTAATTAAAACCTAAAATAAATGCGGCCATTCAATACGCAAATCAACTTTGATTCTTTTAAATTTATTTTGTTCGTGATATATATATATATGTCGTTATTGTTGTGACTTTTTTGCTATGCTGGGAATATTTACTAAGCCCTCAAAAGCTCTGGTGCGCTGCATACTAATTTAAAAGCTCGCTGCATTT
Organism: Rhyacophila evoluta; assembly: GCA_022683975.1. Taxonomy (NCBI): domain Eukaryota; kingdom Metazoa; phylum Arthropoda; class Insecta; order Trichoptera; family Rhyacophilidae; genus Rhyacophila; species Rhyacophila evoluta. The sequence goes on along the minus strand of JAGVSQ010001235.1, from coordinate 18,998 downwards.
GATAAACAAATACGGTTCGGAAAAGTAAAGCTTCACCGGCGGACGCGTGAAGTGGAATGGCCGCGCCAAGCTACTCGCTTAAAATGCACAAAGGATCAAACTGCAGAAAATAAACGATCTAATTTTGCTTATTTGATTGTGAACAAATCGTGAATAATTCTCTAGGGAATTGCGAGCTTTGGGAATTATACTGAGATCAATATTCTAACACTGATTTTATCGAATAATTCCAAACAAATCTGTGCCTCAGAGGCATACGATATCATGTGCATTTTATCAAAAGTTTCACAGAACAGATATATCTCCCCGTTAAAGAAGTTATTAAATCTGGAAAATGCCGCTCGTTTCCCACATCTATTGAATTTTTTAAAGTCCAAAAATTAAGGTCCGGAAAAATAAACTGTCAAAACCAGTCATCAATTTATTAACTGACTAAATCTTTCATAGAATCATATAAAAAACATATTTCTACCAACCACTATATAACCATGTTTTTCCATAATATCAATATTTTTTTTACTTTTTCCAGTCCAAAAGTAGAATATATCTCCTTGATGTGAATGCGTATTTTAATATTTACCACGAGAATCGGATGTCATGCATTTTTGGACATTAAACAAACCAATGTTGAACATGAAATTTTTGGATTTGAAATGCACACGATAGCCTCTATGATACCGGAAAAGCTTCAAAATATAAAATAAATTTACATTGGAGTATAGAAACATCTAAATATAGTATAATTAATTATATAATTGTAACAGTCGAAAATCGTGTATCATAATATTGAAATGCTGTCATTTATAGATAAGTAATATTTTTGCTCTCCATTATTGTGAAATAATGTCATAAAATTTTCACTGTAATATGAATTGAATAAACAATTGTTCGATTAATTTCCAAAATAATGAAAGTTCATTTACAATGATCCGTTAATAAGTACGTTCAGTTACTATTTCATAAAAAACAAATGACCTTTATAACGTATCATAGCCACATTTATAAAAACTTATCTACTTTTATAGTGTCATGATTGATACACTACGTAATTTAAATCTTGTGTAATTCGGCTTTCAAGAAAGCACTGCCGCAGCTTTCGATATATGGTAGTCTTTTTTTCTTCAAGCTTTCACGAATCAAACGTAAAGCTGACGTCTCAACTCTTCCTTTGCTTGATGAATTACTCGTCACAGGTTTCTTTACACAGTTGCTGCGCTAACGGGAAATTTCTTTTGAGCCACAGTCAATAGCACCTGGCGTGGTTAGATTTACTGTAGATTTAAAAAAACCGTATGTCACGTCGTTCGTGGCTTACGTCAAAGACAAATTATTAACTACTTGACGTTGAAGACATATTTTCAATATTTATTTATTATTTTTACTGACAAATTCTTTCATATCAATTATGCTAAATATAAGCATGACCGTAACTTTTTTATAATCGCGACGTATACAGCTTACCTAGAATACGTAAGCTGCTAATACTAACTTTATTTCAAAATTCAGCTTTTAAGTCTTGAAAAAAGATTATCCTGTAAAATTTTTGACCAGGAAAAAATAACTTTCACTACATTGGTTTTATTGGTTTTTCTTAAATAACTCATTAAATTTATGTAAGATAAGGTAAATCATAAACCAGTTTTAGTTTGTGTGGGTTACGGCCTTTTTTCTATCTACAGTCGATATTTCCTCATTAATTTATGATTATTATGAAGTATAATATTTTATTATTACCTGAACTAAGTAGATGTGTTTTATGCACTTTATTTTAGCATTTTGCATTTACACAAGATTATTTTTATCTTGCATCTGATTATTATAAAATGTGATGTATTTAATTATCAGTGTATTTTCATTAGATGTTTGCACTTAATTCATACATAAATGGATAAGTATTTTAGGATAATAATTTTTACTACTATAAATGACTTCAAACTCATTAAAAAATATATAAATAATCGTTCCAAGTACGAGGCGACGTTTCCAACGTCACCAATTATGACGTAACCTAATACTTTTTTTACTGAGTCGTTTTGGATACAAAGCTATTGTCGGAGGGATTTTGTCCTATAAAATGTTTTGCGTAAATAATAATGGTTTTATGAACTTGTATTCGATATTGATGTATTTAATTTTTTAATAAGTCGTTTGTATATATTTATTATAAGTTAAGCTATTATTATTTTAAGGTATGCAAATATATGCATTGTTATTCTAAATATTATTTAGAATAACAATGCCAAATATAAACCACTGAAAAATAGAGTTCTATCAATTATTAGTACTCATTCAACTTATTAGGTATTTGTGGATAAGAATTATACAAAATATTTGAACAGAACGGCATGTGTAAATTTTATAAGTCAGTTTGACCATTTATTTGACCATTTATTTGACCGGCGGCACTCAACTGGTGTATAGTGAATAATTTTGAAGGGTTTGATAGATTCGCTAAATTTTGTAGTAAGAAAAAGAGACTCTTCTCAATAAGAATGGATATTAACAAGCAAACATTAGATAGAAAAAAAAATATTCTAGTGCACGCCAAGTATTTTTTCAAAAAGCGGCTCTTGGGAACCTTCTTGTACTTTAAAGATTGCTTCACGTTTGTTGCATCATGTACATATGTATAGCGAGTATAGATACAAGCCGGATATTAGAGAAGAAAGCAATGTATATATATTCGTATTTTTAAAATGTTGGATGAATCGTGTGCGATCGCTTACTTCAATGACAACAGTTTTAGAAATTAAATTAAAACGATTATATTCGGAGACGGCAATAATAAATAACGTGGTATAACGAGTAATTAATGGTATAAATTCTACGACTCTACGCCATTTCGTAGAGGGCGGAAGTGGACACGTTCGACCAGCGAGACTGGTCGACTGTGTTTCCGGCATGGCACGCTACAGTGCCGGAAATGGATACTGCGTATGCGCATTTGCCAGATAAGCTTTATGTTCAGGTTTCAATGATTGAGTTATCGATGATAGGCATAGCAATAAAACTAACATTACATTCTTAATATGAGTATTTTTGACGAGGAAAACGAAGCGATTTAAAAAGACATTTATTTTTTCAATTAATTTTTTTCATTTGATACTTTAATTGAAATGAAAACGTTAAAAAATTCTCTCCATTTTCAAGATTATTATTTGTTCGTTTTGAAATAAGAATAGATTTAAATTAACCATTTGATTCTTTTATGAAAAGATTAAAGCTTATACATATATTCTCAAATAAATATCGATTTTAAACACAATAACTCCAATTTATTTATTAATACCGTAGAGATATAATTATATCAATTTAAAACAGTGGATACAAAAAACCCACAGAAATTATCTCTAAGGAATATTGAAAATGCAAATTTTCAATTATATTATAAAAGTCTCCGTTTTCAACGTTATCTTTGCGGAAGATATTTCCATGAAGAAGAAACTAATGTGTTCTACATTCGGTATGATATAGATCAAGCTTAGAACAAATCGTATATATAATGTTACTTCCCTAGAATATAAAAAATATACAAATATTCAAAAGATTAGAATGAAACACATATTTTTCATCACATCACATAACCGTCTCTTTAAATAAAATTTCAATACAATTCTTAAAAAATGTAATGATCTACATAACATCCATAAGCTCTACTTTTAGGCCAAAAAGAGAGCAAAGAATATTTATAAATTATTATTGAATAAGCTATTTATCGATTTTTTTATTATTTGTAAAATGGAAGCAATTTGTAAAAAATTGTACAATGATTTTAGGAATTTTGATAAACAAGTTGTCATTCACGGTAGGTATAGAAGACACGTAATGCGGAGGTTTATTTTACAGTCGAGGCTTTGAAAGTAATAATATTCGAATTCACAAAATTTATTCAGCATTTCATACATAGCAATCGATGACTCGGTGTGCTCCGATTTTGACAACGTGGCTAATATTTCAGAGAAGGGCAATCCTATGTCGCCATAAATCGTTATTGTAAACGGACGACTTTTTTTGTATATGTGTAATATGGGTATTCAACAAGCGGAATAGGGTTCCGAGGGCGGCCGGGGACCGGATTATGGCCATGATCGATGTACGGTTATATTCGCGTGCGTTTTCCAGTCTAAGAGCGGGCTTGCAGTAAGTTAAGCGAAACGATGAGCGACGAGCGACGAGCGATGAGTGACCTCAAATTAAGCTCCTGCAAAAGTCATGCATTTACATACGCCAGTAACTAGTCAATATTTATACATGTAAATATTTATATCAGTAATATTAAAATGATATAAAGGAAGTGATTATTTAAAAATACAATTCAGTCGTCTGGTTCCTATCTATACAATAAGTGCTCTTTGGTGAAATGTTAGTAAAATCATTTTTTTTGTCTCTTTCTTTTTCTTTTTTCGTTTTATTTTTTAAAATGCAAATAATAATGAAGAAAATTATTTATTTCGTGAGCTTTTTTATTAGATTACGGATGTTTAGAAAAAAAAATATTTGCTGTATTTATATTTTAGGAGTAATTACGATAATAATAATCAATTCATGATTTTCGAATCTACTTTTTACAGGGTTTTATTACCGTTGGGAACTATTATTAATGCCGTTCATTAAACTTTCATTATGGTCCAAGATAGAGACTAGAATAAAACCTCATATTAAGTTCAAATTTGACAAAGTGCACTTATGGAAAATAAGAACTAGGTGATTCAATTGTTCAATATTCGTTGATTGGGTATTTGGCTAGTTAAGCAGATGTCTGATATGTAGTTTTTACAATATGTGTTTCAAAGTTAGATGATATGGATCGTGACAATCTGAAAATAGTACAAAGATGAAAAAAAAAATCGTTCGACTAGTAGACGAGGCATCCGGTCCTATATATTTTAATTCTTCAAATCCTTTTGCGATAGTAGATTTTAAATCATCAACCTCCAGCATCGAAAAAGAATTATGTGAGTATATATGTCTAATAGATGTATAAGAGTAAAAATATAGGGATAAAAAATTTATAAAAATATATTTTTTTTAAAAAAAATTAAAAATGTCGATTTCACATTGAAAATTACATAAAAGACATCCTCGTGCAACAACACATCCGTATAATTATTTTATTTCTTGAATTATGACATTGTTGTATTCAGTGAGTGATATTAGTGATGCCAATATATAAAAAAAAATTTAGGAATTTAGTTTACATACATAAAAATAAATGCTCAACGAATCAGTGAAACAAACGTATAATTTGTATTCTTCTTTAAATATATTATATAATCAGTTATCAAGAAAATGGTTGCCACAGGGTAAAACTGCTAAATGCTGAGCAATTAATTAGGTCAAACCTTTTTATAACGAATAACGAAATTTTCAATATAACAAATATTTTTCTTGTCCCATACAAATGTTTATATAATATGTAATAATATTTTTCGTAATTCAGTATAAAAAAAATTCAGTCCAACAAAATAAAAGTGGTGGTCCGATAAGGTTTGTTATACAATAATATTTGGTTTGATTGGAACTTTATATATTACATTCGTGATTGCTAAGATTCTTTATATGATAAATATCATTATATTAAGACCGCAAAAAATAAGAAAAATATTGCGACAGTATGCAACATTACGCTCAGTACCTATTAAATGCAAAATATTCAATCAATTGTAAAATATATTAAAACACTTTGAAAAACCTTTCATCGCTATCACTAACTTTCACCGCTTCGCTCAAACATGAGCACGACCATATGAAAGATCGACCACGTTTTTCACCGAACTAAAGTAACCGATGGGCCACTGAAATGGGGGGCATTAATTTTCATTACAACATGGATAAGCGGCGGTGTGTGCTCACCGTTGTGCCCCCGTGGTACCCCCAGGTATCGGGAAAGCGAGGTAAAATGGCATCTAACGCACAAAGAAAATAGGGGAACGAGATGAAATTTTGCTATATGCCATTAATTTACATGTTAGCGTTGTTAGAGTACACAAATTAAAAAAATGTCTACTTACAATCCTCGATAGAACGTTTTTATATTGAAATAATAACAAGGTTATGTATAAATATCAAAAAAGGCTTAGTAACGAAAATATTTAATATATTTATAGGCTAATATATTATACTTATTGAGTATCTTTTTTTATTGCATACTATTTTGAAATTGAATCTACCATTTATATAAGCTTTATATTTTGTGTTATTTAAATCTACGCAATTAAATGCCATATTTTCAAAGTTACAATAAATTATTATAATTATTAATTTATTGCATTGATATATGACTAATGAGCATGTTTATGTTTGGAAGTTACATAATATTTTATACAATGTATAGATTCAGGGCTTAATTTCCAACAAGCGATTGGCTGATGTCGATTTTCGTAAACAATGATCTACTGTCATTATATGTATATATATACTACAGTTATCAATTAACAGTCTTTACGATTATAATGTGGATGTAATTAAAATAACAATAATGATGTTTATATTGATATTTGGTCTAAAAAGCGATCGCTTAGGCTTTTAAACAGATATGAAATATACACTATATGAAAAATATTTGCGATTGAAATTTCACCAGATGGCGCTTAAAAGATGAACATGTACGATCGATTTAAAAGCTCACAGTGAAAAAAGATTAACTATTGCATAGTATTACTTCTAAAGATTAAATTAAGTATATCATCTTTGTCGATAAAACTAAACATTACAAAGAATACCATTAAAATGAAACCTCTAATCTCTGATCTTCATCTGAAAGTATTTTGAAATACACTAAATAATTTTCCATCATCGTCATTAATGGTCTAGCAACTCAGAAAACATTCTAACCTCACCCAAGAATTTATTCCATCTTCAATCAACATTGTCCTCAAGGTAAAATCAATCAAGTTTCTTTAAAGACAATATCCAACTATGTATATACATTTAAGTCTATCGATTGAACTGGATTCGCCTAACTAGTTGGATTCTGACAATTTTTACGTCACCTAACCTTTATGGGTGACAAGACAGAGTGTCATAAGAAGAGGTTGCAGTGGTCGACTCTGTATCGGATGTGTTATTTGTGATCCTGTAAGATGAATACAAATATCCAGAGCAGTACTGCTCTTTCAAATAGTATAAATGCATATTAAAAACGCCCCAACCTGTAAGTTGACGCTCGTCGAATGTGAGTGTTGTAATTGACCAGCTTATCATTATCTATTGACCAAAATCTTTAAATTATGATTGTTACCTATGAGTTTTTATTATTCACCAGATAATCGATATATGAAATATAAAAAGCTCATAAAGCTTTGGTTACTTTTTAATACTAAGTGAATTTTAGGCTTATAAAGGCTCGTTATAAATAAAATTTTAATTGATACAACGTAAGCAAACAGAAAAATATTATATAAAACCAATAAACAATAGTATGAAGCTTTTAGGATTAAGTAACTTTCACCAAGCACTCTATATTGATAATATAAACTCTTGCCTTACTGTACCAAAATATACGGAACTGAACCCAAAGCTTTCACTTAACAATGTGTTTTGTTTGTAAATTAAATTTGATTTCATATTCAATGATTTAAATTAGTTTTGAAAAACATTTCACTAAATAATTAAAGTCAAATAACATAAAATAAATGCAAGAAATGATAAGATAGTTAAAAAATAGGAGACACGACATGTCACAGCAAGCATCTTCAATACACTAAGTTATTGTATTCAGTCGCCCCGGTCCCACTTTTTTTCTAAGACGTCATGACATCATCCAAATGAGTAATTGGTGCTGTCCAGTACATATACAAACGTGATTCAATACACACAAGCACATGCCAGTCCCAAATTTAAAAAAAATGTAATTATTTCTGTTGAAATTGATCAATGTTTTTATTTCGTAATAACATTATTGAAATCAAAAGGATTTTTTTGAGGGATATATAAAAAGAAATAAAATAAAATATAAATGATTTGAAAATGTTTTTATAAGTTCGTTTAATTAAAAAAATGACAACTGTACTAGAACCGAGCTCAAAGCCTCTTAACTCTCAGATGGAAACCACACCGCAGAGCCAGCTTACGAAATGTTTATAGTGTAAAACACGATAAGATTCATAGCATGTTTTATTCAAGGCATGAAAATCTCGATATAAACTTATTCAAATACAAACCAATATTTGTCAGCCAACGAGTATATTTTAAAGTGTCCTTTTTATTACACTTCTTACACGAGCGAAAGTGATATATCAAAAAAGTTCATGAAGTAGTGTCAACTAGTAACTTCTTTTAGACAATATCGTTCACTTTGCAATACTGACATATTTTCTAATGGTTTTTATGCATAATATATTGAAAGATTTTTACTTAATAGGGATTATGAAATAAATTTGGAATCGTAACATCAACTTAAAAATCCCACGTAATATTGATGCAATGTTTATTCTAAGAATTAAATGAGATAAGTTTAGGTTTGTTTATTTATACTTAATATGTTTTTCTTTCATTAATGAGGGCTCTTCTACACAGGAAAAATAAAAAGATAAGAGCTTTTAATGACTAATCTCGTCCTCTGAAAATTAGTTGCCAGTCAATTTCTCATGCCATTCAATATCCGATACTTTATATTTGAACATTTTAAAGGTTTACAATTGTAGAACTTGAACCCGTAATTCCTAGCTTTGTAGCACACGTTCTGATGTTTTAGTCATTGTTGGAATTATTATTTTGCAACATTTATTCATATTGATTAAAAATATTAAAACTTATCTTTGATATCATTCGTTGTGTAGATATTCAGTATATAGAATTATCAATAATTATTCCATATCTAAATTATATATAAATTTGGAGGTACTGATGTGATAAAAAAATATAAAACATAGTTTTATCGCCTTCCTACTATGTATGCTATATCTAATCATCTGAAAGTGCTAGAGAATTAGACACTGAGCTAGGTTTATTGATTAATATTAATAAAAAAAAATACCGTATAATACTTGTAAGGTGAACGATATTAGATATAAAATTTTGTGGTGAAAACAGCTTTAATAAAACTACAAAATGTTTTGTAAAAATCAAGAGCTAACGAGGTGGACCATACAGACAGCGTCTAGCACATTGTTATAGTATGTATACGTTGTGCAGTGTTTATTTTTCAGCGTATGTATTTTGAAGTTTTCTGAAAAATATCCATGATTTATGTAACGACGCAGGTTCTAAAACGCTGACCCACGCCCGACCTTGGACCTTGGCTAAGGGCAAGCGAGCGCTGCGCGGTCTCGAAATGATTTATTCTTTGAATGTGCCAAGCTTTGATTGATGGCCTTGCTTCTCTATATTGCCATCTCAAACACCTGTTCTCTTGATACTTTGCATCGTTAAGTGCTGAAAAATAAAAACAAATTGAAAAGATTACAAAAAAAAATAATTAATAAATAACTCGGTCGCTGAAATTAAAATTTAGAAAATACTGTTCATGCTGAACATAAATAAAAGACGGAAAAAAAGCTCATTTTTCAATCTTGATAATCTAACTAATACTATATATATACTCGTATAATATCGACATAAGAAAGGAAAAAAAACAAATGCGCACTGAACAAATTTTACAGGAGGAACAAAAACGTTTATTTAGTCATTTCGGGTCAAAACCAAAAAAAAAAAAAACATATACACCATACTAATTTCATTTAAAATAGTATTTTATTTAGTTAACTTAGTCATTTAAAAAGTTATTTAAAAACCAAAAAATATTTCTTCTTCCGTGTTCGCTCCCTAAGCGGAGCATATGGACACCACGTGCCGCCTTCAAGAATCTCTGTCAGCCGCCAGTATTCTTGCGTCCTCCCAAGTCATAATCCCGTACCTCCGCCGAATACTTTCTATAGATAATATTTAGTGGCCTTCCGGGACGCCGACGACCGGTCGGCTTAACAACTAATCAGGTCTAGTTCAGACTTTCTTGTGGAATCCGCAATATGTGGCCGAGCCAGGTCCAGCGTCGCAGCTCCACTTTGTCAGTGGTAAGTGGCTGCATAGTCCGTTCTCTTACCTTCTAAGAACAAAATCATACCACCGTATGCCCAGAATCTGCTGCAGGCATCTCTTTTCAATGCTCAAAATACGGTTGTGTTGGACGTTTGTTGGGTGCCACGTTTTACCTTGTACAACTTGGAGTTCCAGAGATTTTGCATAGAATTAAAAGTTGCTCCAGCAATCCCTATTCGAATGGCGAGCTCATTATGCGAAGTGCCATCTCCCGTAATGTGTACCCTTAGGTATCTGAAACTGTCAACACTCTCGATACTGTGTCCATCGTTAGTCAGGGATAATCAGGATCCGGGCAGGCCTGGTCGTGTATTTCACAAAACATCTTTTTAACACGTTAAAAGCTAAATTTTGATAATAATTCGACATTTTCAGCTTACATTCTTCTGATAGAAAGAATATTACATAGTACACATTGTGACTTTCAAAATTAAGTAACTATTAAAAAACTGAGCGTTATGTGCTTTATTCTTTCTACAGTCGATACATAGATATGGTTTATATAGCAATTCATTATACTTTATATTTAATTTTTTCTTCAACATCTGCCATGTCCATATATGTTCAACACACGTAGAGAGCTTTTCAAGTTCGTGAAAAACTATTTCAAATGTAATTTAACAAGAGTTAATGATGATGGGTGATCTTATTGTATTTATTGTGGTGTAGCTTTTAAAGTTGGCTCTATTCAACGTTCTATTAGCCTTGACTTTCACTAAAGACAAGATAATTGTTTTTTTAACTGTCTAGCACAAAGTAAGCTTTTTAAAAGTTCTTCTTTATCTTTATGTGCAATACTCGAAATCCATTATGAGAATACAATTTAAAAGTAATATGCAACTATATTCATATCAATAAAAAATAAAACACTATACTTTTATAAAGATAGAGCATCAAAATGAATGTCTTATTGTAAATAAATGTTGAAAGTCTGAAATTTATTCGTCTCTAGAAATAGATTCCATTTATTAAAACTTTTGCTGTACAAATAATTGTATATTACAAAAAACAGTATTTCTTTGAACTAACTAATTCAAAAAAACCACCAAATAATTGTTTACTATTTGTTTTAAGTTGTAAAATATTTCAAAGAGAAAATATTTTTTGAATTTCAGTATGCTAAACGTTGTTGAAATTAAAATTAAGAGAGAAAAGTTTCTCTTTCATTAGGTATATTTATTGTTATGGTAATATGTCATTTTAAATTTCAACAATTCTCCTCAGTGGCCTATCGGTAAACGCTCACGCTTCAGTGTTTCAAAGTTACAGGTTTGAATCTTTCGGTTTCATGAGGTATTTAAGAATTCAAGGCAGGCATTGCTACACAATGGGTTCATTAATTGACTATAAATCAATTTGCATAAAAAAAAATTAACCGTAAAGAAATGTCATTTTGTGGACATCTATTTCCTCCACTTTCGCAGAAGTATGCATATTTTTTTTAAAGCGATTGTTTGACCATGAATTAGATACCCATTTAATTTTTGAAAAATCATGTTGATTATATAATATTGAGTAAATAATATTTCTTAGAATACCAACGGGTACCTTTCATAGGGCATAGATGCTGGTACGACATGAGAGGATCCAAGATTATGCGGCAGTCATATATGCTCTATATGCTTAATATTCATGCCAAAAATCATACAACCTAACTCCCTTAAAGTTAACTTAAAAGTTATTTTTGTGATAATATAATATTTACTATAATATTAGTCCGAAAATGGCTTCTAAATTTTTAAATTGCTAGCTAAGTCTATTATATCATAATATCATCCAAGTAATTAGAAGGCCAATATATATATAATATTGATTATAAAACTAATAATGTTTGATTATTAAAAATTATATACTGAACGATATTACATAATTTAAAAATCATTTTAAGAGTGATTCTGACGATGTTAGAGGCTAGGATATTTAAGGCGTCAAAAAGACATTCAGCTTTATTAAAAAAATAGATAAAATTTCTCATATTAAAACCGAAAAATTATTTTCTGAAAATGGGGTTATTAGTGAAAATAAATTTTGTGGATCATACGCGCTTTACGACACGTTCATCCTTTAACAAATTTATATATCATTCAAATTAATGGCCTCGGTTGACAATAATTATGTTTGGTCGCCAATAGTGTACAGAATTGATAAAACGGACTTTGTTATTTTGATTATTATTAATAATATGATATTACTTTTTCTCCGGTAAGCGAGGGGTTAGTGTGAGTGATTTAGAGCTATCTTTTTCGGGTTCAAATGTTAGCATAAGATAACAAAAATAATTGAAGATACTGGATTGGATTATTAATGAGCCGATCAATTAGTTTATTCTTGTAAAAAAATCTATCAAGATACTTATTAACAATGCAGAGATTCATATACTCCATTTCTAGAGTAGCTATTTTCTAAGCTTGGAGCGGGCATGGTATGGACAAAACAACCAGAATTATTTAAGTATTTCAAAAACACTGTACTTAATTTATCGAAATATATCAATCATTATTGCTGTCGTTTTATATACACCAAATATCAACTGATTTTATTTTCAAGAAATTTTTTCCACATGCAGATATATAAAATTCTGTTTAGTCTGTTAAGTCAGTTAGTTAACTTGGGTTAGTTTGTCGTTTGGGTGACTGAGTAAGAAGGCGCAACTGTTTTTTCTGTGTAAACAACTTTTTTAACTGTATAAATATAATAAAATGTATAAATATAATAAATACAATAAATACACAGGAATAAAAAAATACAATGGAGATTTGTTGTAAGCTGATACCCTATATTAATTAGCTAAAAACAAATACTTGTAAATATATTGTGTATAATAATTTAGACAGTATTTAATTATGAAAACTCTGTAGAAATATTAGCAAATGAAGTTTGACAGTCATTTTTTTATTTGTTTAATGAAAATTTTAATGTTTTATGTAAATAGAAATCTAATGTTGGTATTATCACATAATTCTCTATATTTGGATTTGAATATTTATTTCAAAAATGCACAATAGTTATTGAAATAACATATAAAAAAATAGTGGAAAAAATACTAGGGTCGATCCAGAGCAAAAATTGAAAAACTTTGTACATTATTCATTATTTATTGACTGGCATCAGTAGTTGTTGGTAGAAGTACATTCGATAACACAAAAGAAAAAAAACACGTAGATTGTACACGTGGTTATTTTTTTATAAAGTAACATTATGCCATAATGGAGGGTGAAATTTTCATAAAAGGGTGTGTATTAATTTCTGCGATATTAATGCTAAACGTGCGCACGTCATTCATCAAAAGCATCAAACACACTGCCGTGTTAGTTATTCTTAAATTTAATACACGCTATAAAACAACAAAGTACACGTTGAATAAACATGTTCAAAAAATTGTTAAAATTAAAAGAAAAATGTTGCTTGATATTTATAAACCGTAATATCATAGTTTTGATCACTTTTAAATTTTATGGAAAACTCATAATTATGAAATTATATCTTTCTGGTAGTCGAGAAATTAGTGTACTTGCCTTGAATTCAAGAAATGCAAATAAGCTTTTTACATCTGCTGGTAATACAGATCTGCATATGTGAAAATCTAAAAATCTAGGACTGGATGCTTATTCGTTTGAGCAATTGTCTGACAACCAATTCTCATGTAAAATAATCTGTCAAAACATATTTAAAATGCAAAAATCTATATACTTCACTTTCAAAGCGGACATCTTAAGACTGTGGATACGAGTATACTGTAAACTTATATGCTTCACTTTTGGAGCGTAGATAGAGGAAAACATCTGTGATAATTAAATAAATGGTGATTCGTAGATGATGAAATAGTTTAATTTATAGCCATAGTTTTAAATCTTGCAGACACACAATAGTTTATGAAAATCCAAAGATGCAGGGTTGGATGAATAATAAGTATATTTTTGACAACCAGTTCTCACGAAGAAAAGAAATTAAGAGATGAATCTTTAATTTATAAATTCTTTACTGTCGAAGACCATGATCATAGTAAAAAATCTATAACTTACTAACATGTATCACTCATTGAATACATCAATATTCTCGATAAACGGAAATACATTTACACAAATACAAGTACAAAAACATTTAAAAAAAAATTGATCTGAATACAATATGTAATAAGTTCTTTTATACTTTTAATTTTTTTCAAGCTCTAGCGAATGTACTAATGTAATAATATCTGTAAGTTAGATTTATCAATTTAAATCTTGCAATGAAAGATTCGCTTAAAAAATTAAATTTCTTAAAACTATCCGCAGCATTTTTTTCAATTCCTTGTATGAGAAACGGAATCTCATCTTGTCACTTGGTGTAATTGAATTCGGTCGGGGAGTAAATATATCTTCGCGGAAAACTTTCCAGAGTTAAATTAGTTTTCACCGACTGCCTTGTTTTAAAATGACAACTTTCTTATGCTAGACTACTTACTTAGTTGCTACATCAGCAAAAGCTCGTTACAGACATCGGAAGATATATAGCTTTTATTTATTGAAACAAAACGAATATAACTAACTGTCTACATTCATATATATCTAGAATTTAATTCAACAAACATGTATCACGCTGACGGAAAAATATGGTATTAGACAAATTAATCTAATTTGAAAATATACTTTTTGATTAATTTTTATTTTTTACCATGTCAACTTTGGAAGTAGAAGCCATAGATCTGCACAGTATAAAGATTATCACCAGATAATAATAACCAAATTAATCCAACGAAAGTATTCTAATATATTTTTTAGAATAGGTGAGTATAAATAAACTATTATAGATATTATATAAGATGGTGCAGACAGATTATATTTAAGATTAATATAATATGAGTTTTAATGATTTTTAAATTAACAGTAGTATTTTTGATTTAATCTCCGAAATTAAAAAATAATTTTAATAGCTTGAAAATATGGATATGAAATAGTTGAGGATGTTTCGTGATTATCTTGAAAATTTTGATTATTTTGAGTACTGAAATATTTTTTAAATGGGTCATTGTAAATAAATAAATATAATTAAAGTCTCCCGGTAGTCAAGTGAGAAACTTCGGTGATGAAAATGATTGTTTTGAATTTTAAAACTGTATAAATAACATGGAAAAATAAAAAAATGCGGGACTGATTTACTAGAGTAACTAGTTGTCAACTGATATAGCAAAAATTCATATACTCTATTTCTATAGCAGAAATCGATATAAATTAAAATGTAAATGTTCGTTAGTTCAATCTCTTTAATCTCCGAAAGTTCTTCGCCGATTGCTTTTAAATTTTGACACAACGTTGCATTTGAATATACGCGTATTTTTATATACCTACAGTTATAGGCATGTGACAGATAAAACAAGGTTTTTTTTGACAAAACAATGCATTTAACCAGACTGAGCTACAGCAACGCGTGGTTGGGTACAGCTAGTAATATATAAAATTCAAATGTAAAAATCGGTGTTTAAAAAAAATTAATCACTATTTACTTAAATACGGAAGTGCTAATACACAAATTGAATAAATTCATGTGACAGTTTATTAAATAAAAATAAACTCAAAAACAGTTCTTTTTCGATAAGCTTTCCCTTTGCTTGATTTTCCGAAGAATTTCGTCATCCATAACTCTATTTTCAATAAAAATCTGTGTGAACAGCATTTTATATCATAGATTTTATATCAAAGCGGGCACTTCTGACAGGTGTCGTTTTATATAAAGAAAGAATGATTGACAAGCCGCTTGCATAGATTTTTATCTTGTTGATAAAACATACGAAAGTTTCATAAATACAGATTTGCCAGCAGTACTTTTTATCTTCGAAAATAACAATTTTTTCGTGTTCAGATGAAAAACTCATTTTTGAATTTATTTTTATTAATACCTTACAAAAGTTGTGTGATATTTTTTAAACAATAAAGTAAAAAAGAATCTGGAGACCTTTTATTTATTTAGATGATAACTATTTGAATAAAAATTGTTTGAAGTTCATTGGTTGAATATTTATACTTAATAATGACATATAATTTACTTAATTATGCCCGGGATCTCAAGTATATACCAGGGTCAAATGTCGTAACGGGGTATAGATTTACAAAAATTGAATTTTGAAAGATCTGAAAAAATTCATAATTCTCATATTTAACAGTGAATATAAGTGTATATAAGTGGTTATACATCATCCATTTCCATACACCCTGAAAATGCTGAAATTAAAAAAAAAAGTTAGATAATGTTTGTAGAAAAGTTAATATGGTAAGCCTATTTTAATATTATATATCTACATTAAAAAGGAAAAAAAATGTAACCCAGATTGAATTTTTTTGGGACGGTTTTTAGGAGTCAAAATTTTAGTTATACAAAACTTTAAAGTGGATTATATAAAAAAAATGTTGTTTTTATGCCCAATCTGATATTAATTTAATAAGATATTTAAGAAAAACTAGAAGAATTGCTTTTATCTTCAAGATTAATAAGTAAATTTAGATACTTTTTTGTATCTACAGCTTATGTCATTTTGATAAAATGTGTATTGAGCTGTATACATAGTGATTATCGAATAGAACTTAACGTGAAAAAACTGAGTAACGTGTTTTTCCATTCTACAGTCGATATATTATAATAATAAAAATGGGCTAGCTATATTAATTGTTTAGATTATGTACAAGAAGTCCGTGTGACGTTTTGCGTTATCTTTAATCATAGATGAATAAACAGTAAATAATCACACTTATCCAGAGAAGGTTGATGAGAGAAAGTACTTATCCTGTGCAAATAAAGTGGATCATACAACCAAAGTTTTTTTTTAACATTCCAGCGTCTAGTCTAACCTAATCCTTACATCTAATCATGATTGGGCAAATACAGTGCTGTAACAAGGTTGAGTTTTAGGCTATAAATGTTTCAGAAGTAACTCAAGACTTTTAAGTGGTCAAATGTATTCTTGGCTTAAAATTCAGTCAATGAGTATGTCAAAATAAAATTGTTTTTTTTTGAAGTATGAAAGTTTATGATTAGAAAAAATTTCGATCCTTCAACGGACTACGTTTTTTTACAATGTCATCTTTTAAAGTAGTGTATAGATCTCCACAAAATAAGATATATAGATCTCCGTCATATAAAAATTTACCTTGATAAATTTTCTCCCGTAAAAACTTATTGTCAACCATTTTTTTGATCAATAAAGCATCTTGTTCTACACTTTCTGTAGCAGCTGCGAGATTCATGCCCGATACCTCTTGAACCAAAAGTCACACGAGTGTTTTTGGAAATCAAAAATACCTTGTTTGTTTTATTTTTGATTGACATCTTACTTTTAATTGCATGATTGCCAGGTATCCAAATGTAACATAAATTTAAAACTTATTGCAGTGTACTCTCGATTATTTGGGTGCAGGTTATTCTGTTCGCGGAATATCCGTGCCAAATGTTGAAATTCTTTTTGTTATAAATTGTATTAAAGGAAGGAGTTGTTTATGGTCACCTTTGAACATTAGTTTACTTGAGAAATCATCAGTATGTGAAAAAAATTATACAATAATACATACATGCGAAACTTAATATATTTTAAATAGTCTCTGGCTAAAACCCTAAATTTTGAAAGGAAGTACAAAAAGTAGCATGAGGGCTCGTGGAGTAATTTGGATTGGCCAGACCTGATAAGTCATAATTTTTCGGCAATGATAAATTATCCATATTTCATATATTTACCATAGTTCGGATTATCCATGTTTTTCAATTATCCGGACCTCTCCTCCCAAGCATTAGTACGGATAGTATAGAGTACATTGCAAGGTAAAAAAATATGAGTAGATACCAACTTTATTGACCACTAACTATTATAATAGTAACAAGATTTAAAAATATATAAATGTTAGCTTTGTGGCCGCACAATTTTTTTTAAAATATTTTATAATATCAATTGAAATAATCAGACGAAATAAAAAAAGGTAAATATTATTTACAACGCTGACGAAAATGATAAAATGTTGACGTATATTTATGAACTCATTTTATAATATTAAATTGTAGAAGCGAAAGATCTTTTTAATAAAATTATACTTACTAGGCAATACACTTAAAAAGAACATTTTTTTACAGTACATACTTATGTTATTTGTTGAAAAAAAAAACACGAGAAAAAAATCTCCCTAAGTACATTACTCTTATACTTCTCTGATATTTTTTCATACTTAGCGTTTCTAAAGGCATATACAAAGTTTATTTTTAATATTTTTCCTGAAATAAAGTTTGTATAGGAGCCCTTACTGCTAAAAATATTTTTATACAACTTTTTGAGCTCTATTACTTATGAATTTGTTTCCGAGAAATTTATCAAGGTAAGTTTTGCGCATTATTTTGTTTTATCTCTTTTTTGTATAGACTAAAACAACAACGTCCCTAACATATTTTGTATTTTCTTAGGAAACAAACATAAAAATCACCAGCCAGAATAATAAACCAGGATGACGCTTTACGGAGGCCGTCGGAACATCCACCGTCGACAATTCAACTACGACAGTTTGCCGCCAAGCACTTTTTCGCCTAATCATTTACCCCACACCAATTTACCGACGAAACCTTTCAAATTTTTTATTATCATTTTTATTAAGTAAATTTAATTAATAAGAGCTTCGAAATTGAGTGAAAAACTAAAAAAATCTTTAATAAAATATGTTTATTTACTATATATTGCAATATTTTTTTTAGTTATCGTAGAATTCATAATACATATTTGTTTATTAATTTATATTATACATGTTGTAACATTATAAATTATAAGTTTCATACATTAAGAACACGATATATACATGGTTATAACAAAAATATTGAAAATAAATTGAAATATAAAAAAGAATAAGGAAAGAATTACAACAAATAGATATAAATACAGAAAGAAAAAAAGAGTGTGTAGCAAGTATGTTAGACAGATCCTATTCTGATAATGTATATAATAGCATCCATCTAAG
>JAGVSQ010001234.1:8430-30581 GCA_022683975.1 Rhyacophila evoluta | reverse complement strand
GGATTTATTGGTAGTATGTTATATGTTCGCTCACCGCCCACATATAATGTAGGCTAAAGATGCCGAAAGGCGAAACCCGAGTCGCTAACAGTGATCGCACATATGGAAGTTTACCAGTTTTAACTAATTTATTTTTACTTAACTTTATTTATTATTATTTACATATTAAATAATAACTTTTCAAATATCTTTAATCTAAATATCTAAAAAATACATACATTTTACACGTGTATTTTTCTATAAACGTATTAGAATAATTTTACACGAACGCTAATTGATTAATCAATACTATCTTCATTGAGTATCATATGCGTATTACATTTAAGAAGTAAACGAAATACGTTGCTTTTACTTAGTTGATCTATATTTCATTAAACAAAATACCATATTTACTCAAAAAGTGGAGCATATGGATCTAAGTAGTCTGAATGCGAATATTTCGAAAATGAAAAATATAGACTCGTTAATCTTTCTAGGATAAAAATGATTCCAAAACATGTAGTATATGGATTTTTGCAACATGAAGACTTTGACATTTAAAAAAAAATAGCTTTCAAGCAATTACTCAATCTATTGAGCACCTAATTCTTTACCTTTCAGTTTTACAGTTATAAAATTTGAACCCAAAATTGCTAACCTCTCAAATTTGTTACGAGTAAAATATGCAAAATTATTTCACATGGTAAAAAAATTGTAAGAAAAACTATTTTTCTATATTAACTATATTTGTGTTAAGAAATCATTGACATAAGTAACACCGTATTTTCATAAGTCATTGAAGTATCAAATGATAAATGAAATATAAAATTTTTGTACCAAAATAATACGTTCAATCGCAGTAGTAATACGACCGCACAGTTATTTTAGCGTAGTGATATAATAAAGTAATTAATCTAAACGATTAATTTTAATTTTTCGCAACGTTCTCGCCAACCCCTCAGTCAGTCTGATGTATGGCTGGCTCAATTTCCTCGCGTTCAAGTCATATTTGCTTTGTTACTGTGACTCACAACTATAATTTTAAAAATATGACTCATTTTACACTAGCGTTTTCATTGCAGAGAATTTTCACAGTTACACGCACAGTAAACGTTTACAGCTACAGATTTTTAAACTGTAAAATTTCAAACGTACACTCATTTCAGGCTAAATTTTATCTTTATTAAATATCTACTCTGTACGTTTATTCCATAGTAACAGAAAAATTAGAAACACAAAAAATGAGACTAATAGTTACTTTAAAAAAATAAATAGAATATAATATTTTACAAAGAAAGTACAAATTTTAATTTAAACAATGAAATATTACGTTAATAATAAAGAAAATGCTAGGTGGTATAGGGTAATTACGTTGTCTTAAATGGAAATATAATTTAGAGACTTTTTATATGAATATTACTATGAAAGTCTAGTCGAATCAAATTCAGTCATTTTCATATAAAACATAGCATCAAACTGGTAGTCATATTTTAAAGTTTTATTTTCTTTTTTACGATCAGTCACATTTTTATTTATATTACGAGGATATCAACAATGGCGTAACAGACTATACTTTTAAATTATACTAAAGATGCTCTAAAGCCGGCGTGTAATCTGCAAATGTAGTATGACCAAGTTTTATGGAAAAGTACCAACGTTTCATAAAACTTAAAACGTATATGGTAAATATCAAGACCCAATAGTTCGATTTTACATCGAAAAGATTTTACCTAAGTTTCTAAGTGTCCATATCACTATCATATCGTACATACACAGAAATTACCATCGTCGATATACATTTTTGCCATTTAAATAAAAAAAACTAAGCCGAAGTTGAACAAACATACGAGTACATGTGTTTTTCGCCATCTTATGTTTTAATAACCTGTGTAGTCGGGGGATATTTCAAAAGCTTTTTTTCCAAAACATCAAATATAGTGTGCTTTAATATAACATACAAAGTATATCAATATATTAAAATATGGTTTATAACAATAAAATAAGCCCAATATATAGAGTATAATTTTACACATTCAACTAAAACTTTCTCAACGTAGTATTGCGCCACACAAAGCACCACTAGGGCTGCCATGTTTTGTGGTTGGATAATCTGTCGAATAAGGGTTGTATATAAAGTATCTAAGGTTGAATCTATTTAAGATTACCGTAGATGATCCCAAGCTGTGAGATCTAGACGCTGTATCTTACCGACAAGGTGGTAAAGGATAATTTCACATTCGTTTTCATGTAACTCGTATGTGTGTATTTTGAGAATTTATTTTGTCCTCTCTATAAATGAATTCACTGTATCATTAATAATTGTACTAGATGTCACTTTAAATGTACAAAATTAAACACATATTATATTACATAATTTTGGTACCTATATAAGATACATTTGCGAAAAATAGAGAAAATGTGAATATCGTATCTAGAGGAAAATAGTAATCTATAATGGTAAAAACTTTAAATATTCAATACTCTTCACTCAAGTTTTAATCCATATTATTTAAATATGACTCAACGTATTATGACTCCAAATTAATTGGATGTATTTCTAAAAAATATTTTTTACATGTAATTAAAAAATATAATTGAAATCAAACTAAAATTATTCATAATTAACTCCCTTCATGTCCAAGATAAATTTTCAAAATATGTTCAAACAAAAAGGTACGCTTTTTATGCGTCTGGGACAAATTGCGACGCTTTTGGAAATATTTGTATTTTATGTAAAGGTCATATCTTATGTGTTCTTTCAAAAGTTTTCACCTCTCGGGGATTTTTTTTATATTAAATTCTATCATCCAAAACCAGTAAACGTACAAGAGAATCTTTTTGTTCTTTATACTTTGATTTTGTCTCGTAAGTTGTCATTCCATTGAGAAATTTTCAATACTTGATTTTGTTTTTAGATAAATTGCATAATATGTAATATTTGACGACATTCTATTGTTTTGCTAAAATCCATTCTTTCAACTGACAACCGATTTTTAAAATGCGTAGTATATTATACTTAAGTTTAATGTTAAATTAGTCTAAAAAATAGATCATTTGAAACAGCAAAATGTATGATTTATTATTATTGACAGAAAAACGAGAGACGATAAAGTTAATTACAAGATTGTCATTAGGAATAGTTGAAAAAACATTCTGAATTATCATGTATACATGAATATAAAAAGTCTATCGATATTTTAGTTAACATATATATAATATATACTAATGAAATCGATAAATAGCCTATTTCAGTAATCACCTACTATGATTCTAAATCAATGACATGATATTTTCATCTACTTTTTCAAGTATCATAGAATAAAAAAAAATATTGTCTTAGTATTCTATTAAATATATGTGTAGATTATAAAGATCCGTATACTGTACAACGTATAAGAATAGTATGTTAGATGAAAATGATGTATTAAATCATTTCAAATTGACTTTATTTTTAAATAAACATGAGTTTCAATATTATAATCTATCAAATACTTTACAAAACAATTTGACTCATATGGTTTAACCCCAGAAATTCAAAAATTAGCAAATTTTTGACTAACTCCAATACCATTCACTTCATATGTCGTATTTTACGCTTTCATTAAATTTGTTTAATTTAAACCGAATTCTTTCATAGCGAGGCATCGAATACTTGTTTGACACGTGTATTTGTGTAGACGTCTATAAACTTACTTCCAAAACCCTGTCTTTTGTGCTTTTGTGAAAGCTCGCACTGCTACGAAGTTGGTGGTGAGTTTTACCAAAGGGAGTCTTTTGTTATGGGTATTTTTAACAAAAAATATTCAGATACGAAAATTGCGTCCAATTTGTAAAACAACAGGTTTGTAAAAAGCGACCATACAACAAACATTAAAAGCTCTGCGTGTTTTATCTTTAATATATAGTTATGTACCTTCATTTTGTAGCTAAATGAGGCATATTTTTTATTTATCAAGTGACGTTTAATGCCGCGTTTTTTGTAAATCAAAGTGCGTAAAAGGACAGTAAAATTTACTTTTAATTTAAATATTTTATTTACAATATTTTATTTATTTAAAAAAAACTGAAGAGGCTAGAAGTTTGACTTCTTTTAAACTTTTAAAGCTTAAATTCTTCTAAATAATGAAAACTAATATGTGCTTCAATCTACAAGGCTTATTCTTTAATAGGTTTTGATTGGCACTGTTTCTATTTTACAATGTTAATGTTTATACAAACTTGTTGCTAGAATCTATAAATACAATTCTAAAAATGTTCAACAGCTGAGTTCTGCGCATAATGACATTCACACGAAGGTAAATGACTGTTGACCATTATTCAACATGGAATGGTGAAATGGCGTCCATACACTACTCGTCAATATTGTAATTACGCCAATACTCAGATGCGTGATATTTTTAAACATACGAGGCTTCGTGTCGCAAAACTTCATAGAACTTACTAGGCAAACAGTTGTCGCCAATCGCTGTTAATATATTTCAAATATTCCACATTTATCATACATATCAACTGTATATATATATATTTACATATTATTATATTACAATTAAAGCCATTTAAAACCAAGACAGCATTATTATATATGCATTATTAATTTTATCGTATGATTTATGTTTTAAATGTCCTCAAAAAATTGACGAAGCAAAAGATTGTGAGCGTCATATATTTTTACGCTTACGATCTTTTGTCGAAAACGTCTCAATATAACAATCGTACTTCCGCATATTTTAAATGTTATATTTTACTGACGGAACTTTACAATAAATTGATTTCTTAAGTTTGGGAAAGCTAAGCTTATGACTCAAGTGGTTTAATATTTTGATTAATACTATTGCAAATAAGATATCTTTACATGGCAGAGGTCTATATGTTGCATTGTCACAATGGACGTGGCAAACAACTGTATTTGACTGAATTCTACTGATTAAAAATGCCAAAAACTTTTCTACGTATTTCATCTTTTCATGCCAATAATAATTAGTATACTCTTAAAAAAGTATTATTGTTAATACATCTCAATTGGTATATAAATAAGTGTTCACTTCTTAATAAAGTTGCGTAGTTTATTTTTCAATTATGATATAGTATGTACTGAAAAATACTAGAATAAAATTTAAAAATTTCTTAAGCATAAGTAATCTAAGACTTTATCTATTTTAATACCGACAGATTTGTTCGAAATGGTTTTCAAGGTAATATTTTAATTTTTACCCAACTTTAAACAACTATTTGAAGTTTGAAAGATGGTATAATTAACGCATAACATAGAGTATAGTATTTGTTATTTAATTTACCTTATAGGCAGTATTATAATGTAGAAAATAATTGCTTTGATATATATATATACATAAACTATAACTTATGGCAAAGAAAAGTCATCGATATGACGACATTAAAAATGCGCCTGTATATATCAAAAATAACAAATTGAGCATCAAAACAAATGGTGAATTATTATAATAGGTAGGAAAGTTGATATGCATAATATTCAAATGAAAAGTTATCGTGCCGTTGACCTGTAGTAAAGCTCCTAACTGTGGGCTGCGTCCTCACGGTTGAATTTGAGGTTACAAAAAGTCAAACAGTTTAACTTGTAATTTTTTGTATTCGTATACCAAAAATTATTTTAAAATACTTAAATGCTTCTTATGTATACTTGTTTTACAAATATATAATATTATATGACTAGATCTGTACCGAAAGTTGCAGATCCATAACTCGCAAGTACGTGAGGGTTTTTCAGCTTCAAAAAAGCTGGATTGTAATTATTTACGTGATTGATTAACTGCTCATTCTCGCAAAATTATTTGTTACCATAAATCCATACACCGTTAAATTGCATTATATTAAAAAAAACTTCACATAATCGATATTTTTATTTATTTAAATATATTTAAACAAATTACAATTTAATATTTTCGATTGATGGTGCTTGATGGAAATTGATTTTAAATTCTAAATTACAACTAATTCTGATTCTTGAAGCAAGACGTTTGAGAAACTCTGGCATATAGAAAGCTCTACAATCAACTCTGTTCGCTTTGTAGCACTGCAGATTTTTGAGTTCATACATAAGCACTAACAAGTAACACGACAAGTCTAATTCCAGAAACTTTCAGTTCAATGCGACACTCTTTACCAGCATGTAAATATTGAGAAATAAATTTAATATAATACCATATCAACAACTTTCCTCGTGGCTTGGAGAAACTTTAATTTATATCAAGACAACATATTTAGTCAATAATATACTCATTATTTAATACCACGAACGAAATTAATGATTTTGTTTATTTTATGAAGAAGTTTTTTTTAAAGTAAATAAATGGTCTGTATATGTATAGCTACATAAAAGTATATCTATAATACATACGATAATTTAACGGTTTATAAATTAAATGATACCCAAAACGAAAATATTTGGGAAGACAGTAATATATTGTTTTCAGATCGTAAGAGCCGTAATTAAAAAGTTTTAGAAACACGAGTTTATTTGATAATAATACAAGCTATATAAAAATTCTAAAACTAGAATAAATCGTGGATTTAAAATCTATATTTAAGTAAAATCACCACGTTTGAACGTACTTAGGTTATGGTATATTGAGCAATGTGATTTCGATTAATTATCATAAACTATCTGTTCAAGATGAATCTCAAAACTCTAAGGCTATGCTGTGAATAAATATGGTAATATACATTTTCAAGTATTTAATATACGAAAAATATGATGAATAATTATTATCTTTTATAATTTAATAAAACTGTTTTTCGTGGAATTTATGAAATAATTAAGTCTTCGATGACGTTAATATCAATAAAACGACAAAGCATCGTGTATTTCACAGCATAATAATCGCAAATATTAAATACCTATAATAATTTCATAAATTTTCTGATTAATTGATTTTGAAACTGAGTCTATAGCAGATTTTTATATTGTTAGAGATACCTTTGCAAATTATTTATGATGTTAATCAAAACGTTTATATTTTAATAGCGCATACATAAAGGCACTTGTCCTTTTCGTTTTCGATTTACAAACAAACATTACAATCATAAAAGGTGAGATTAAGCTGGGTTTCGTAAGATAACATCCCAAAATTAACAAGATTATCGCAATGTTATTGTAACAACTTAAAAGCCTACAGTAACTTACTTAATGACTAATATCATAACAAGACATTAAGTATTGTAATATTTGCACTACTATTTTTTTCTAACAATTAAGAAATGAGCAACTTGCATATTTTCCATTCTATGGACGAGATATAGGGTGTGGTTTTAAAAAATTGTTCAACAAAGCTGTAATTGACATGTGTAAAATGTAATATTTATAATTAATCGATAAAATATCATGAGTTTTTTTATTTATTTTAATGAAATCTTTTAAATAACTATATTTTAGTAATTTTTTTAAATGACTAAAATATATACAGATACGCTATTAAATATTTCATAAAAAGAAGTTATTCATAAAAATTCTCATGTTATCCTTTTAAAAACGTATAGTATATGTCAAACCGAGTAATGGAGAAAAATCTCAAGGGTAAACTATGACCGAAGGTAAAACAAAGAAATCCCAAATGCGCTGATGATATTATGTCAAAGGGTGCCAAAAATATTCAGTTGATGGTTCAACGGACTAATGGTCGAAAAAGATCATACCGCCTGGAAATAAATGGCAAAGAGTGTCAAGATTTGGCATCAGCTATATTAAAGAAGCGGTCTTGTAATATACTACTGATAGAACTAGCATACATAGTTCTACTTTATATTATATTTACTTTCTTATTATATCCTTTAAAATAATATTTACATTCTAAATTATGGTTTAATTAATTTTTATACAATACACTTACATGTTTTAAAAGTTATATCTCTGAATCAATTAACTAATTAGTTCTGTTAGATATAACAGCACTTTTCTTTCTAGACAACGCGTATTTTGAATTTGTTTTACCACAGCACCAGAATTAAATCGCACAGTTTCATTTAAAATTTTCACAAGGTTTCGTTTCAAATGGTATCACGTTAAAATGGTTCATTTTAATGTGTATTTCGTCGTAAAATAACCGAGCACTTACCCGATGTTTAACCCTTATCTTGAAAACTGGCAAATTGATTTTTTTACATGAAAATGATAAAACAAAAAGCAAAGTGACGATTTTTTTTATTTTTATACAAGTATTCGTAAAAAACGTATTTTAAAAGTCAAATGTAATTCAAACTGAATAATATTTTCATGTTCACAGAAAATGTGAGATTTATATGTTACGCAACCAAATAACGATACAAAATTTATTTTTATAAAAATATTTCACTTTGTTAGAAATATATTACGTAGATTTATATTTTACTATTCTGATTCTACAACATATTTTTGATTATTTTATATTATAATTGTATTGGTTTGCTGAATCAAGCACCAATAGATGAAATAAATAAATTTGGCAAACGAATATTTAATACGAATTTGAGTTTTCAAGTGTATTATATTTTTACAGCAAGGTATGATTTTTAAGACTTAAATTTTTCCCTCATAAAAAATATTTTAAAATAAAAAAAATTATTCCTGTCTCGTGACGAAAGATTCTCTTCATTTATCACGCAAATGTACTGTAAAGTTTGTCCGGGGATACTTTCAAAGTAATATGATACATTTTTCCATTAATGATTATTATTTTCGTTTTTGGCATTTTAATATAATCGGGTAGCTTCCTGAAACATCTGCGAACCTGCTAAAATTGTTGCTATGTAACTATATTTCATACAAAATCCTGGCTTTAGGAAATAAACATCCGCTTTTAGGCAATTAGTGTTTCCTTTTTAAAATAACCAGCGGTTTTAAGGATTCGCCGCAATTTCAGTAAATCTCAGCCTTCACTGTCTCGTAAAATTACACGATTTGTTCTAGAATATTTATTTCTGTCGGTAATGTTTTCTAATTTCCATACTTATATTAGCATTATTTTAATTTTTCCACAGTAAAATTTTTAATATCTACAATGCAAAATATATTGAGATATTTGACCATGCATATTGTATGTCTAATTCTATATATAGTCCAATGCAATTAAATAGTTTGATCACTTCAAGTTGGATATTTTGATATAGAGACATCGGTATATTTGGTTATTCTATTCATACTATTATATATGATTAATTCTGTTTGAGCCGCAACAAAGCTACGTAACGTACTCGTGGGTACTGTTTTGCCAACCTCAATTTATCACTCATTCGTTACCAGTTAGTAAATCAAGTTGGCAGTTCATTTGTGTCAATCGATGACGGACCAATACTAGTTGAATATTGAAGTTTATATTTAGTTGGATGAAGCAGATGTTCACATATTGGAATACGTCACGAGTGACATAAATAAATAGCAACATCGACCAATAGTTGCACCGTAACTAAAAGTATAACCTACGTAAGTGCTGGCAAATATGATTTAAACGTCCCAAAATACGATAAACTTGAACGCAATTTCGACTACACGAATAAGTATTTATGCGAAAAATATACCTAAATATATATCAAGATTATATTGACAAAAATATTAGGTTATCATTTTAGTTTTAAATCAAAAGTATCTACAAACTTATGGATCGATATTTACTACTCGGGATTTGCCTTATAACATCCTCACGCATTGTGTACATGAACAGAATATCTTTACTCCAACGATGAGCATATTTTAAAAATATATTATCTACTCAGAATATCTTTTTTATCAATATTTAAAATTTATATAGAATATTCAATTAAATTTAG
Organism: Rhyacophila evoluta; assembly: GCA_022683975.1. Classification (NCBI taxonomy): domain Eukaryota; kingdom Metazoa; phylum Arthropoda; class Insecta; order Trichoptera; family Rhyacophilidae; genus Rhyacophila; species Rhyacophila evoluta. The sequence continues at coordinate 20,828 of JAGVSQ010001234.1, read as the reverse complement.
TACATGTATTAATTCTTTTAGAGCAGCAATCTTTCACTTCGTAATTGCCGCACCAAAATAAAGTAAATATATCAGAGATCCTATATACGATCGGTCATTTATACTGGCATGACAATACCTTAGAAAAAGAAAGGCCCAACTGTGGAATTTTCTAATATGTGCCTATAATATCTATCAATCATTCTTTCTCACTTATTTCGTTCACGCTCCGATAGAGCATATAGCAATATCACCACATATTTACCAATAACTGGAGTCACTTAAAATGGAAAAAAATATATATATTATCGTATGGTGGAGATGCTATAATACCATAAATAATATATTGTAGTTATACGCTTCGTAATCTTAAGGTAAGGGTTCAAATCCACAACTTTACATTTTTTTTTTAAATATATTGAAACATACTTTATGTTTATTTAAAATTTTGCATATATATGCTAAATGTTTACGTAAAACGCCGACGGGTAAAATCGAAGCTCCGCATTATATCAAATGTACGAGTATAACATTTTAAAATAAAATTTAAGTAATTGTTTACATTGGGTTACTTAAATACTAATTAAATTTGTCTCCCCGATAGCGTAGTTGGTAGCACGAGTGCCTAGCAATTTGGGGAAAGCGGGATTGATTCTCCATCTGTCGAATTTTAAGAATGCAGGACGGAATGCCTGTTGAGTTGAGCAATTGTCTGACAAACAATTTTCGTGAAAAATAATCTGTCAAGACGTCTTCACATTGCGGAGATCCGTACAGTCCACTTTTGGAATGGATATCTGCACACTGTGTTTATCAATATGCTCCATTTTGGGAGCAAACATAGTATAAATACATAAATATATTTATCTGCTTCACGAGGGAATGTCTGATAATATTTGATTGCATTCCACGTCGGTTTGGATAAAAATTTCATTCATAAGTCATACATGCTTCGTAACACATATTGCGTAAAAGACGGTTTATTATCTGAAACTATTGAAAGAGAAAAACTTACGGCGAAATACAAAAGAAGGCATTTTCTTTTACCAATTCGTACTCGAAAAACAATGAACCATTTTGTGAGGCTTCGGTAATTGAAGAACGCTTTGCCGAAATGCGTTACTTCATTCAGATAGGAAATTGAACATGTTGTGTAAATATCCTGTTCCGTATAAACATATTTATGCCAAATTGAAGCAACATTACTTATATGAATGATATTTTTTATTGATTTTTATTCACTTTGCAGGTAATTTATAACGTAACGTATAAGTAAAAACATTTAAATTGTAAAATATCAAAAATAGTTCATAAATTTTAAATAAAAAAACAAACGTGGTGACCTTTACTTCTACTACTAGCTCCATTATTTTAAAGTAGAATTTTCTTCAAATCACCGAAAAGAAAGTTCAAAAAAATTTTTTTTTGATTAGATATATATATATAATTAAATTTTCGTCACCATCGTTGCGGGAACACGTAACTTGATTTTTGGTTAAGCCACTTTATAAAGTATAGTTTTATTTATTTAATCTCTTGTTTCATCGGTATATTTTTGTATCAACACATACTCTGTACACAGTTTATAAACATTTATGTTTTAATACAAAAATGTGCCAATGATATAAAATATTGCAAAAATAAAACTATACTTTTCAAATTGACTTATGCCAACAAATGGAGTTACGTGTTCCTGCAAAATTGGCAAAGATATCAAAAATATGAAGACTCTCTCTACCAACTCTAATAGTAAATTTGTATTTTCTGTCATTGGGTGCAGCGGGCTCGAGTCCCAAAGCTACTAAGATTTTTTTTTAAATACCAGACTGCATGCACGTTAACTGTTGTATGATAGAAATTGCCATGACAAACATCTTCACATTGTAGAGATTCACACATACCAATTTCTGAATAAAAATAAAGCAAAATAGCCTTCAATTTGGGAGCAATGTACTTTTTCCATGTTTATAATTTTTACGAAATATAATAATTAAAATTGAAAAATAAATATTTCCAATATAATAAATGATAATCATTAAATAAAAAAAATACAATAACGTGTTGTAAATAAAAATTGGAACAAAAGAATTATACCATTTTTTTCAAAAACCATTGTCTTTTTAACATCACAAGTACCAATTATAAGAAAATAAAAATGTCAACATATTATCCACTTATTTCTGATGTTCTTATAATTGCAGAAGATTGTTAAAGCTTTTGTAAAAAAAGAAAATTTTGTGGGTTTCCTTGGATATAGCGGATATTACAAATTTACTTTTCATTTCCATTTTTATAAGTTGAATTTATATTATATCTTATTACCTTTATTATATGAATACCACAAGTGACTAGCTTTTATAAGAATTCAATTGATTAAGAGCATTTATTATCCGTCTTCTTAAAAAAATCTTATAAATTATAATCAAACTATTAATTCTATTTAATTACGTTACTTCCATTTTTTATTATTTTACGACTTAGTTTTCCAATCTATAATATTTTCTTATTGGTGTTTAATATATTATTTAATTACCATATGTAATTTTTACAATCAATTGACTTTAATTTTTCTTTCTAGGATACATCGGTATTTTTAGATAATTACTTATTGCAACGTGTTATAATAGTTGAAGGATCTAGTATCATTACTTATAATCTCCAGTACTGTAATATACTGAAGATTATCAGTTACGATACTTAAGCCCTCAATTCAGATTTATTTAAAGAGATTGAAATATATAAATAATAATAACACCCAGGTTTATATTAATATATACCTTATATACATTGAACTTCTTACAGCTGTTCAATATTTTAAATAGTGATTAGATCAACGATACATTAACGTTAACGTAAAAGGATTGCTTAATTAATGCAGTTTTAGTTATTACCGATTGAGTTACTTGCATATTAGAAATTTCGACTATTAAATCTTACGTTTATGGTTACACAGATTTTAAATTCAATACACATTGAGTTAGAAATTTTTAATAGCTAGTAAAACATCAAGAAAATCTTCTAAACACGAGATAATATCTATGTGAATAGTGAAATAACTGTGTAGGCTTATGAAAGTTTATGATTTGTGCTTTTTAAAAATTATCAATGACGTTATTTATACTTCTTAAAAAACTTTGAAACAAATGACTGTCAGTGTCAACCCAGAATCTTAGAGTTTGTATAAGAACGTGATGAAACGTTTCTGGTCTTCATTTCCCATTCTTACCACTGATACATTATGGCATTATATTCTGAAGGCGTGTGAAAACTGAGATGCTCAGAACCGAATTGAAAAATATATAAAGTAGGGAAAAAATTACTTACGCATTCATTTTAAATCCAAATACGGCCCTATTCTTTGCCGTAGCATTCTTACTATCAAAATTGGAATATTATGTAAAAACGGGTTAAAAAAATATTGATATACGAAAAGCATATGCCGACATCCACAAACAGAAACGGATTTTACTTCAAAGCGACCCTTAATTCGTTTTCTAAATCAAAATGGTTTTTGCAAACATAAATCATGCATGCATTTCAAAAGATTTATTTTATTCTAACACAAGAAAACAAGACAAATTTAGTGAAACATATCTGAATCGTTTTATTAAACTATTTATTTATTTATATGAAATAATGTCTCCCCGGTATCCGACAGCTTTGTGTGCGTGACTCACGTCCTGGAAATGCGGGCTCAATTCCAACATCTGGCAGATTTTAAAAAATCTAAAAAGGCAAAAATGGATATAAATTGACTTGAGCAGTTGTCTGATAACCAATTCTCGTGAAAAATAATGTGTATAGTCATGTTTTTACATTGCGGAGATCCATATACTCAACTTTTGGAGAAGAGACGGTAAAAATCTTAACATTAATAGTACAAAAAATACTATTTCTAACTATATCCGCTCCGAAAGTGGACGAAATGGATATCAACAACGTGAATATGACCACTTTAAAAGTGGAATATATGATTTTCCGCATTGCCCGCATTCGCATAACTTATTTTGACAGACTTTTTAAAGATTTGGTTTTCAATCAATTGCTCCATTTCTATATCTTTGAATATAGAAATGGAGATATCTGTAAATCATGAAGCTGTGTAATTCAAACCCCCATTCTCACGCTCTGAAGTGCACCCTCGGCTACCGGGGAGACTGAAAATAAACTTAACAAATGGTTTATATACATTTAGTTTAATAAACACAAATTGTTTTTAGTATCGGGAAAAAATGTGACAAATATGTATTATGCGCGAAAAGTTAACGAATAATTTATATAAGGAAAAAAGTACCGGTGAAAAAAAAGCCAAATGAAAATAATATACAAAGGGATAAATAAGTTAGCTCGTGATTGAAAATATTGTGTTGTGATAAAAAAAACAACGTATACAAACCAAAATATGGAATCTTGGTGCAGACAAGCAAAAGATACTCGTAGTCGAATAATTTTACTAAATTATAATATGAATCTACATAAATCTTTTTTTTTCTTTGTGATGCCATTATGAATGAATAAACTTCGTTCATCGACTAATACAAATAAACAGCCGCGAGAGATATATAAACAAATCCAAACTATCATATTTATTCAAAATGATCACAACTATTGTTATTGCCATCAATGTTCAAGAGTTTGTAGCACTTCAATAAATATTATTCATTTTAAAAAATAAATATTTAATAACCCTTCGACTGTTAAACAACTAACACATCGTTCTTGATATCAGCGAGAAATGCTAACAATGATCGTATCGTATATATACGTCTAGTTTTTTTTTCAATATTTCACAAAATGATTATGCAAGGCATATGTTCAATAATACTATAATATTGTTTTAATAACTATAAATGGTTCATCGTGTTCAATTTCTCGCTATGTTTTTTTAATATTTTCAATAGCTAAAGTAACTAAAGGTTAGAAAAAAATGATTTAACATAAATATACAACTTGTATGTAATAACTCAACTTGATACTTTTATGGCACTTAAAATGAAAAACGTTGAAATATTAACGCATAATAATGGAGTAATAATATTACATAACATATACAATATTTATGTCAATATATTGCAATCGAAATTGAACTCAATGTTTTATTATCTTAGGCTAGTCTAGTTGATTAAGTGGCACCCCAAAAGTCTTATCTTTACCATTATCATACTAAGTAGGCCTGTCGGAATAATCACAGTATCATAAGGGTCATTTTTGACTACAGAAAATATTGATCCAAATACTCCGTTTAATTTATCCATTTAACATCGACCAGGTGTATTAACAATATATATTAATAAAAATGTTAGTTATCAGTATACATTTATTTTAAATTGAAAACCAACGTACGATATATCAGATTCCAAACATCGATTGCACATTTTTATAGAACTCGCTATCAGCAATTTAAAAATGCAGCGTGGCTTGTATCTCGTGTAAATATTCATTCAAGTGAGTGCAAGAAACATTCATTTTTATTTGTAAGGGCGTCAGCATCCAATCGGTGATAATATTCAATTTCCTCGCCCAAAATTGTACAAATAAATTGAATAGTATACCAAATCTAAAAAAATGCCAAAATGCTAACAAGTTCGGCTTATTTATTTAAGAATGGGTTGTTTCTTTTACTTATTACTATAACTTGATATTTTAATGCTCATAAATTATATGGACACTCAAAAATAATTCAAAATGGTTAACATTTACATATCTTTTTATTGTTTGCAGCCCAAAATTCTGCATGTTCAGATTATATTTACGTCGGACAAAATCTGGCTCGCAAATAATGAATTAAGTAGAATTTAAACTTCAAATCAATTTATATCAATCAAAATCAAATAATATTAGTATTGTAATAATATTTGGACTTATTTATAATAGTTGGAATTGAATTGGAGACATAACTCTATATTATATAAATAATTTATTCGGTTGATAAAATATTACGTAGTACGTATAAAAGTTTTTTATTTAACTCTTTGGTTGTTTCAATGTTTTTGAAAATCTTAGAATCCTAGCGACAAATGGACTAGGAAGAACCATTTATATTATTGCTATTTTTTATTTAATAAAATACCGTATTATCATTAAACACTTTTTATATTCACTGTGTATAATTTAAAAAAAAACTAAACGCAAAATGATAGCTATTACCATTTCTCCATCATGAACGTCAATATATCGTTGTTTAGCAGTCAAGGGATTGATATTTTAATACAATTTAATATATAAAAGGCGAATATACGAATTTGTCATAATTGCATGATAATTGTTTTCTGATGCTAAATTGTATTTTCAATTACTCATATTTTAGAACATGTGGAATATACTATTAGTACTTTAATGGAATAAGCCCGCAGTCAAAATTATCGAGATGTGTTTGAATATAACATTTATTGTGTAGTAGTAAATTTATTCAACCTTTTGGCGTAATTGTATAGCGTGGTTCAACTACTTATTATCCCGAAAATGAACAACAACATGAACATAGAACCAAATAATAATAATTGACTAAACTAAAATAAAATAAAAAGAATGCATGCGCATGCATATACCGTGCGGCGTGCTGCAAGTACTATTGATGCTGTTCGTGCGGAGGGCCAGCCGAGCGGGCGGCGTGGCTCGCCGAGTTCGCACACCTTCGTCAGGGAGCAGCCGCCCCAGGGACGGATCACCCTCGCCGGCGCTGCTGCTGCCCTCCCCGCCCTCCTTGGCTCCCGTTGCTCCGTAGTTTTTGTACGACGACTTCATCTCGTCGGATTTGGTCACCTTGAACCGCTCCGACATTGCAAAGCACCAGACTAACCCTCACAATTCAAAACTCTTAAGTCTTTATTCACAGTTCTCACAACTCGATTTTTAGTGACTATTTTCGTTACGTATTGTTTTATTACTCCACTGATTTATCAGTACGTTCAATTAAATTGCAAGTATCTATTAAATTTTACACAACACGACTGTTCACTTTGATTTATTTTACGATATATTAATAAGTATTATTTATTCACTTCATTTTTATGCAAATCATATTGTCAAAATATATATCAAATTCGATCGATATGTTATAATTTATTTATATAATGTTTATAATTATCAGTAAATAAGATTCGTTTTAGTAAAATGTATTAAATTAATCACACGTGCTAGCCTAAGGATATGTTCCAGACTAGACGAACATATTAATCTAATTACATACGCTGTTTACTGATTGTCTGGTATCACACTTATGTATTATTTGTTCTTAAGTATTTGAGTAGATTTATCAATGCTGTTTAATTACACAGCCGTATTAATACGACAAAATTGAAATCCTAACTACTCATAGCTATTTTACACTATGTTTGTATGATGACTGAAATTATTGTATTACCATTAATTTTAAACTTATTAAATAAAAAAAAAAAAACAGATTTTAGCCAAAAATATATCAACTGTGACTACAAAAGCATGCAATTGACAAGAAATCATTGAAAATTAAATAATAAAAGAATAAACTGTCTGTTCTTTTTATGTGGAGCTAATCTGAAATATGATCCCGTTGTTTATCTCTAGTTACTTTTTATCTGTAACCTTTTTATTCATTATTATGTTAATATTTGTATAGCCAGTATGTGTAATATTCACTGTTTCGTATGAGTAATAGAGATAATCAGTGATTTTTACTTATCTTTTCCTACCTATATTGATTTAAACTTTAAATGGTTTTTGGTGTAAATAATAAGTAGTCTAGAAATCATTTTATGACTTATTTTTTACTAACCGTTTATCAGAATTTCCCAAGTGAAGGTTCATTAATTTTTTTTAAATTGGCTTAAATATCGTACATAGATATCCGCCTATACAACGTATCGCGTTTACTCTTGTTAATGGCATCATGGCCGAAATAGCTACAAACCTAATCAACAAGTAAAATCATAATATAATACAATTAGTCAATTACTGTGAAATGAAGTTATACCAAGTATTTGTCAACTCAATAAATGGAAATATATGTAAATATTGATAAAATATTTACTAACTTAAATATAAATTTAACACTTTGAATTTTGTGTAAACAGCATATTTAATAATATTTTTTTTAAACGTCTCAAGTTGATGACGATATTATAACCGAACTAGCTATCGAAAAAACTAATGAACCTATAGAAATATAATTATTAAAGTGTTCAAAAATAATTTATACCATGGAAATACTGATTTTATTAATTTCCTTTTGTTCTTATATAGTAATACTATCAATATGTATATGTATGTGATCAATCTTTATTCCGTACGTTAATATGATATTGAATTCAATTTTAGTATAAAAGCAGACTTGTGAAACCCACATTAAAATACAATAAATATCCGATTCTGATATATACTGGATAATTTAAATGTTAGTTTTCATGTTTATCACGAAACCAAGTAGTTACGTATGAATCTCGTGATAATCACATCTAATAGATCCATTAACATGCGCCAGACGTGTTATTCTATATGTCTCTCTTAATTTAAATCTTTATTACACTTCCACACCAACATTTAATAAATCTTCAGATGGCAATAGAATTCAAAAGGATTGATTTACGCGAAAGTATTCAGAAAACCTAAAACGTTAATAATTTACAACGGCACGACACAACTTCAATTGCGTTTTTTCAAGATGTAATTTATTTAAATTTTATTTTTTACAAGTGTACGTATTTGTATAATTCTAAAAGAAGACTAAAGTATTTCTAAATTTGCAAAAAATAATGTAAATATGTATACTGCGATCCAATCATACTTCAAAATTATACAAATAATGCTATCAATGAAATAATCGATTGATGTAAGGATAAATATGATGTTAAATTTTATTGTCAAAATTTTGGAAAATAATACATATTATTTCATTTATTATCGGTATTATATCGGCATATTGAAGATGAATCTCAGTGTAAATAAATATTTACAAGCACATATTTAGAACTCATTTGTTGTATTAAATATCACTTTACAATAGCTTCCTGCTGATTTCGTGTACAAAAATACTTTCAACCCATAACTAGTAAGCAATCAATACTGGATCGTGTAAAAGCATTTATTTTAAAAAAAAATAATGATTAACGTGCTATTTGATTCTAAGTACATAGTTAAGTAAATATAGTATCTACAGTTATTTTAATAAAATTAAAACTAATAAAGGTGTTTTATCAATTTTCTCTTAAATTTGTTTTAGAAACTCTTGATAACAGGAAGGAATATATTTAAGCTTTTATTTCAATAAAAATATACAGCGAAGGTAGGTACTAAAAGATAAGTCAAGGCTTTTAATATTTTTATGGACATTTCCGGTTCTTGTACCCTTACAACGAATACAGAGACATGACTCAATTCGGTTTATTTCTTTTTTTAAACATCTCATTTTTAGATGACAATAAAAATTGCATGCTTCATTTAATACGACGAATGAATTTTAAATTTACAACCGCATTTTTAATGACTGTTCGTAAAATGGCTGTAAACATTTTAAAGGTTTCTACTAGTTATCTTAATATGACAATGGAGTGATAAATCTCAGGAAATCATAAGACATCTTAATACGATTATAAAACTTCGAATTATTATGATATTTGGTTGAGAGATATTTAATACGGAATGTACAACGATTATAAGTTTACCGTTGGCTTTATTTGTTAAAGTTTTAACAACCATTTGAGAAAACAAAGAATTCAATATCTCGGCGTATATCCAAACCGTTTGAATTAATCTAAATAATCGAATCCTTCGGTTTAAATTAACATGAAAGTACATCTGATCAAATTATTGATATCGTAGTTCATAAAACCTACGTTTATAAGCATATAAAACACGTAATAACTCCGACTCTTTAAGACGTTTATCAAATGTATGACTGTACGCTGTATGAACATATTAATTACTAATAAAATATTTTTATACTCAGCTTAAATAAAAAATAATCCAGACTAATAACGGTCCAACAAATTTCATGTATTGTTTTCCAATCGATATTTAATACACGTAAATGATATGCGTAAAACATGAATTTAGATACCGATATTTATCGAAATCGTATATTTAAATAATACTTGATAAATATATAAAGTATGTTCAAACTTTTGGTCTTCGTAAAACCACTGAATGTAAAATTTATTCTAAATTTTCTTTGACATAACACCTGTTGCATACTAAATAATGATTATTTTAATCGTAATGTGAAATTATTGCATTATTATTTACGCTATTTTTGTAACTAATCAATTTTGTTACAATACTGTATCAGAATAAATATAATTTTATAAAGCCGATGAAAATCACTGATTTGTTAAATTATCAAATTAAGATATTATCGTTCGTTACAAAACCGATATACTCGTAAATTTATGTATATTTTTTTTGGTTTTTAAATTATTATTTTTATAGATATAATTTATATGCGACATATACAGTAAAAATTGTTATTGCCATTCAATAAACGAACGTGATAATGTCTAGATATCAATTACCAACCTGAATTTCAACACTCGTTTAAAGTCTCCTAATTTCTGAAGATAAAAGAAAATTTCATGACATTAATAATTGAAGCTGTTTTCTACGTCATTGCATAATGCTTAGTTACAAATTAGTATCCCGATAATAATGTATTTACTCGTTATAAACTTACAGTAATGCATGCAATTAAACTGTGACGTTAAATATTTGAAATTCCCAATAATTAATTGCTAAGCGAAAATATGAATAAACAAAACACATAAAATTAAATTGCACTATAATAAAAGTAATAAAGTGTCGCGCAAATAACTGTTCAAGTTTTTTTCCGAATTTTATCAACAACATAACAAAACAAAAAGAAAAACGAATTTATACCGTTTAAACTAAAAGTAGCCGATATCTTTCACAGATGGTAATTTTACCAATAACAAAAAAAAACTCCGCAGGGAGTAAAAACCCGTTCCCGAAATCGTTAGTTTTTTTTTTAACTGTCGATTCTGAGAAACATTCCCGATAGAAGAACGTCAGTACCGGCCGGCCGACGTAGCGATACTCGGTTATATTTAATGCTCGCTTAGGCCGCGGGATGCGGGCGTCGCTAACGTCGACTGCGCGCGCGCCCCCTTTCCAGCGATCTTAGTAAAGACTCGAACCGCCATTAATGAAAATTATATTTTTCAGGCGATATACCTTTACGACTTTCTCGCGATGGATTGAATCCAGATAAGCAAGATCAAAAAAGTATTATCATTTTATCTTGAATATATGTTGGAAATAATCGTAATCATTTTATTTACGTTTCATTTATTTTCCCTCTCTAATCTACTGGACCAAATATACTTTAAAACATGTCGCTCATTTGATTTAATAACGTCACAACTCATATATATTATTTTAATAATTATAAAATTATAGAAAAAATAGCTACAAAAAAATTATTTTTAAAATTCCAATTTTGAAAATTCAAATAAATCAAATAAATGAATAAATGTTATTTGAAACTGTCAAAAAATAATGGTATTGCATTTTTCAACGACATGTTAGTTATTTTTGTTCATTATATTACAATTTTAAAAGTTATTTTGTTATATTCCACCTACAATTTTTCTAAAACATTTTAGAAAACGTTCCATAAATCATTCGCGTTTTTTTTAATTACAGTAAGAGGTTCTTCTACTTATATTATTTTTACTGCCAGTATCTGAATCTTCATATATTTTAATTTAAACCTCCCTTTGGAAGTAAAGATTTTAAATAAAATATACCAACAAAAAGGTAGTACATATTACGATATTTTATATATAAATGCACTTTATTTTATTACAATATAAGACAATATTAGAAATCATCTTTTTATAAAAATTTATCTGTTAAGTAAATCATATGTATAAAATAATATGGCAAAAAATTAAAGCAACCCTAGAATATAAAAACCGAAAATTTATTATTCATTTATTTTTTTTGTATCTAAAGTATTACCACTGTTATTTTCAATCAATAACATACTCTCGTACCTTAGCATAGAGGTTAAGGTAAACGCCTAGCATGCGGTGAATGCGGGTTCAACTCCCACATCTGACTTTTTTTGTAAATCTTAAAATACAGGCCTGGATGTCCATTCGATTGACCAATCTTCTGACAACCAATTTTCGTTTAAAATAATCTATCAAGATATATCTTCACATTGCGAAAATCCATATACTCCAGATTCGGAGCAGACATCTCTACACTGTAAAGATCCATACGCTCCACTTTTTGAGCGAACATGGTTGAAAAAAAAGTACAATATATAATACCCAGTGAAAGTATACCTCAGTTTTAATCTGTGAAATAGAAATTTGAATCTGGTAACTTATCTAGTTTCTCGAAAAAATACTTCATAAAATATGTTTTTGTATTAAAATTATTGTTTGAATTAACGTCTTACTTATGAACAACTCTCGAAAAAA
>JAGVSQ010001233.1:9998-30590 GCA_022683975.1 Rhyacophila evoluta | reverse complement strand
AGGAGTATATGGATCTCCGCAATGTGAAGACGACTTGACAGATTTTTTTTTTTTTATTAATTTATAATAATTGATTATCCCATTTTTTGTTCATCTCTCTGGGCACTATTTCGTTTTTTTCCTTCTAAGACACTTCTTGGTTCCGAATTAGTCCTGGTTGTTAAATCAAACTCTTCTATATCACATAGTTCTTCGCCTACCTTATCCAATCACCTCACAGTATTCGCAGATTCGCAGAAGACGTTATGTTATAATACTCCTTCTCTCAAGATCTTAGAACGAATGGCATTCACCATTTTTCTAAAACTTCGTATAATAGATGGGTAACAATCTCTTGTCAACAATCAATCGGACTATCCCGTCTTATGGACACATCCCTCTCATTGTTTTAAACACAAACCGCCTGTAAAAACAAGAACTTTCAAAACTACCTAACCTAAGCTTACGTGATCTAACCAAATGTAAACTACTGTTCATTTTCTGCTCATGAAGATATTGTTATATTAACAGTATTTAATAGTTCAATGATTAAGCTGAGTTATAATTTGGTAGATTTTCCTTAAATGCACACATTTTTTTAAAACAAGACATCCATCTCTGTAATTTTATAATTAAGATTACTGTCATGAAGTGTGATTTGAATTATTCAGTATTATTAATGCTATTAATGGATGATTCGCCTTGACTTATTCATTGAAATTCTAAATGATGAATTCATGAACACAATGATATAATATAATGCAAATTTGTAAATGAATTTTATCAGTGTTTATCGTGAATTCATTGCGTTTGTAGATTTTTACGACATACGCCATACTTCTTGTTTACTAAACTATATTTGAGATCATACAACATAAATATTGCCCAAAACAGTACTCTTCATCTTCCAACGGAAATTTCCATTTTAACACGAATGGATCTAGGTTTCATTACATTTTTTAACTGTGTCCGCTCTGAAGGTGGAGCGTATGGAACTACACAGCCTGAAAATTTCCCCTCCAAAGGTAGATTATTCGGACGTCCGTAATGTGAAGTGTGTTTCGACACATTGTTTTTCATACGAGTAAACTGTCAGACAATTTTCCATCCATCCCAAGGGCATCCAATCCTGCATTTTTGGATTTTTAAAAATTCTCTGATAGGTGGGAAATGATCCCGCATTATTTTATCTTCCCTCATTCTATTCATTCTTCAGCTGTATCTGGGTAACAAGCGACTACAATGCGTAACTACTTCGAATCGGTGGATATCTAGTCTTTCCCCCTGTTTATGCATCAATGATTATCTGAACAAATATATTTGGCATAGGAATTGTGAGAATTTCTTGTCCATCTGCAGTAATTTATTACGGAATAAACGCATACCTAAAATGCACATGCTACAGAAATCTTCATTGCGTTGTATTATATATAATTCCAAAAAAATAGTTTAAAAATATATACCCAAAGCTTTGTTTTCAAATAAACTAAGTATTGTACACCGTGTTGACTGATATACGGTGACGTACATTATTATTAGACTTTTTTTTGAAATAAAATGTTACCTCTTCAAAAATATACATCCATATAAAAATTCATAAGAGAAAATCTTCTTTAAATGGACATTGAGACATGAATTGTGCTTGAAGGAGAAAGTGCTTGTAGGAACGAATAGATTTAGTAATGTTTCCAATTCAACTTCAATTCACTGATCCACGAGTGTAGTGTATTTTATATACCATATCGTTGTATTACTGGCAAAAGACGTTAAAGTAAAAAAGTGAGTGTAATGTATTATATCTTACGAAATTGTCGTAAAATGTATTTAACAGAGATTAAAACTCGATTATCTCAAAACTCACTTCATTAATTTAACATCTTTTGCCAGTAATACGACGATATGATCCACTTAGAGAAATAAGGAAAAAAGATGTTAGTTAAAATAAGTTTATTATTTTCCTGTTAGAAAATTTCTTATAACATTGGAAAAGAAACTGGACGATACATTGGACAAATAAAAATGGAAACAATCATACTTCACACGCAATAAATTTAGTAACATAAACAAAAACATGCGGTTTGTGGCCAAAAGTATCACACTCACCAGCAATTGTCCTTATCTGGTTCAATTTCTAGTAATCGCGTATTTTTGTGTGATTGAGTTACCTCTATTAAATTCCACAACGATTTATTATCCTGTTACTATTTATATTATTACGTGAAGTTTGATTATAAATTGAAATTCTTGGAAAATCGTCCTGCTATTTATTTCGTTTAATATTTAATAATAATATCACGGTTTCGATTGATACACTAATACAGTGTACTCTCGTTTGTTCGAGAGCGGATTATCCGTACCAAATGTTTGAATTATAAGATTTTTTTATTCAAAAATACTTATACACAGTACTTAACGCGAGAGAATAAAGATGGAAATTTAAATTTGAGAAAGAAGTAAAACATTTTAATAAGGTGAGAACTAAACATATGAGGAAATCTAAATCTTGTATTTTAGGTTTTTTAAGTTAAATTTTAAGGTAGCGTGGAACAGTTTGGGTTGGTTAGTTAATTTGGGCTGCTCCCCAGCATTGTCACTGATAATCGGCAGTACATTGATTTTATTATATGGATAATATTATACGAAATTGATAGCAAAATATAAACGTTGTAAATGAATAACACTAGAAAAATGTATGCACAACGAAGTAAGAGGGAACTAAATAAGAGATAAAGGAAACAAGATGGTTAAAATCTAAACATGTGTGGTCAAGTATGAGAAAATATTTGATTATAAATTGAACTTATTTAGTAAATCATGAATTGAAAATCAGGCAAATTAATCGCGCGATAGTCGGCATCATGAAATGCTCTAGAATTCGTTGTTGGATGCGTGGGAATCAAACATTTTCACAATTTTAAATGTTTAATAATTGATGTAAATAAACACAGAAAGAAGGAAAATTGCTCTTTACATACGAATTGTATTGATAGTAATCCATAAGAAATAATTATTCAAATTTCCTTTAGTTTATAATGGTAATTAGCGAAGAATGTTAATAATCCTAATAACATTTGAATATTTGTACTATATGTGAAAATTAACCTGTTCATGAGGAGAGTATATTAATTAAAAAAAAATTTTTTGCCGAATTATTAGTAAAATCATGGCACTTTCAAGTGACATTCTTATCAATAAAACACTTTAAACACAATAAAAGACAAAGGTATTATTGGACGCCCATTTCCGACTTACGTATTATACCATCATCTGTAATAGTCATATCGTTGGTAATGCTAGGGATTGTGAATCCGGGAATGCGATCGAAAATTTGAATTTAAAATCCCGGTATTTACAACACACGCAAGGGTACGCGTGACCGACGTATATATACATACATGCTAAACTATTTAAAAATATCTTCCCATGGCACGGTGGATTGTCAGTTACCAATTAATGATCAATATAATTCGTTTGATATTATACGATTTCGTTAATACTATAAGATTTTTTTAATCGTGCAATTTTCCACAACATTTTTTTAAGATTTAAGCAAGTAGCAGTTAGTTACATCGCTGTAAATCTATTCGAATTAAGTGTAACACGAATATATTTTTTAAATTATTTAAATTGGATATTATAAAATATGTATATAATGTAAAAAACGACGTGAGATTTACATGTGTACGTTCTCGCCAGTTAAAATAAATTAAATTTATTAAATTTAATTATAATCGTCATTAAAAAACACATCGAATTATCATAGTAGGTACATGAAGATAAAGACTATTTATTACCGAACAAATATTATGCAAGTGCACTTACTTTAAAAACTTTAAAGTCGACGCGTTTATCTATACTCCATAATAAAAACAAAAATATCCGTTAATCTATGTATGAATACTTAGTTAAAATTGTGATTATCCATTTAATTTAGTGTGTTATTTTATTTTGTATTTTTGAGTGATGAATTTATAATAGTATACATACTAATTTATAAATGCTTTTATTTATTTCTGTTTATGAATATTAATTGAAGATTTTTTTCTATGATTACCGCTACAAAAGTGTGTATATAAATACATATATATATATGGACATCAACAGTGTGAACGTGACCACTCGTGAAATGAAGTATATTTATTTCCACACTCAAAGACTTTGAATTTTATTCGTGAGAATTGGTTAACAGTTTAACACTAAGCCATTGAATATCTAGTTCTGCATCTTTACATTATTTTTTAAATTGCTCTACTGTGGTATTCGAACCAACGTTCCCTGTAAGGTGGGCACATGTGCGACCGGAACGCACATCTGTTAAAAATTTCCCGCACACGTCTTGATCCCCCGCGCACATTTCAAAGAAAGGAACTTGTAGACATATTTTTGTTTTGTGTAATAATATATTTTATTTGATATAAGTATCGCCAATTATTAACATACTGGATTCCAACAGGAAGGAGCATTATCGGGTAATAAAAGAATTTTTTTACGTATATGAACCTACATATTGGAGAAATGTAATTCATGATTTCGTGGTACATGGTGTTGACTGCTTAATTTTATCTATACATATTTGCAAACTCGCCTTTTATTTTTGCACACATAAGTTGATGGGCCCGCACACATGAGTTGATGGACCGCACACATCAGTTGATGGCCCGCGATGACGGGAACGTTGATTCGAACCCCCGGCTCCAAAATGCGTATGCTAACCTAAATAAATGATAAATGAAGTTTTGGGATCGGTATAATATACTACATTATATTTGTATATATTTGAAATTCCGGTATGGCAATCCCTAGTCATCAATATCAACGCAACGACATTGAAGACATCAGCAAGGCTGTGCATTAATTAGTGTTCTTATAAATAGTTATATATAACAAAAAAAGTATTTCCTATTTTGCAATGAGTACTGATGTTCATTCAGTCGTAAGCTTGCGTTCGCACTGCGAGCTCGAATTCAAACTTCTTCGACAGAAGATCTCAGAGATTTTTTCGGTTTTTTTTACAAGTCGAATTGTTTAATGTCGTGGGCGACGTACGAAAAAACGGACAGTTCTCTCCAGACCGGTTTTAGTGTCGAAAAAACTTGTTCATTTTGTGGAGTAAAAAAATCCATAGTGCAATTTTAGTTGATGATGGTTTTATTATAGGTACGAATGTAGTAAATATCTACATGCAAGTAGTATATTGTTTTTGTCTAGACCGAGGTTTCTCAATCAGCGTACATCGGCACACCGGTGTGCAGATTCAAAAATGTATATATACCGTAAAAAAATAATTAGAATATATATTTTTTATTACTTTATATCCACTCAGACAGTAGAATATATAGAATAATATCATGGATCTCGCCAGTGTAAATATGTTCACTCGAGTATGTATATATTCGCATTGTTAAGACTTATTCTGACAGATTTTTTCACGATTGTTCTCACGCTATGAAGCAATCAAAATGTGTACAAACTGGATGAAATAATATAACATTTAAAACTAAGTCGTATGCAAATTTTCTTCTCGTTAGTGTGTTGTATAGCTATAAAGATAGGGAAGCACTGGTCTAGATTTTAATTATTATTTAACGGCTGTTTTCTATTTTACAATTACATTTGCATCTTTTATGTACCGAGTATTAACTTAAGTCATTTCGTACTGCAGTTTGTAAGTAACTTATATAGTGCGTCAGATTGATTACCTCCGTCCTACTTTCATGTTGAACGCAAGGCTTCTCAAGCGATTCCCCTCGACGCCCGCTCTCCCGAAACAAATTATTATAAAACTTTTTGTAATATAAATATAAATGATGTAGTTACCGAGAAGCGGTTGGAGCATGCTGCTCCAGGCGCACGAATCAAAAGTGGTGCAAGTAAATAATTATTAGTTAGTGCGAGATCTAAAAAAAACGAGAAACCAGAGGGCGTAGTAATTTTACTTGCTCCAGGGCGCTGATTATGTAGCTACAGCACTTTATTATATCGTGTTCCATCGAGGCATGCAGATCTCTATAATATTAAAAAAAAAATCACGGCAGATTGTTTTTCACGAGAATTGGTGGTCAGCCGACCGTTCAATCTGTTGGGTATCCAAGGTATACACCTAGATGAAATATATATATATATATATAGGTTATTTATATAGTTACCAGACTTGAGCTCGTATTCTATGGTGTCCAACAATTCTTAAGGACACGCACTTCACTATTTGGATACGGAGTTGCTAATAATACACTTGACAGGAATATTCGTGGTAGATATTATCTAGTGGAGTAGCTAGATATTCAGCGTCCTGGAGGAAGTAAATCGCTGCGCACTTTGTTTTTAGAAGAGTTTTGGCGAAATTTGTTTTCTATGTAATATTATTATTTCTTATCGAATACACATTGTCTTCGCGTTACGTGATTAATCCGTTCTAAAAGTTTTGACGTATGTAGAAAATCACGTAATTCGTAATTCGAGTAGCACGCATGTTTTTGAATTTACGGATATAAGTTCGTCATCAACAAAATTATATTCCTAATTTTTTGTTAGTTTAAGCTTACACATTTACTAATTTTACGTGTAAGTTACTTCACAAAGTTGTGATTTCTCATTTTTTTAGCTTACGCCAAGTTTTTAATTTATCCTACCTAATTTTGCGCCCCCATGATTCGTGCGCCTAGATCAACTGCTTCGCGGTAGCTACATCACTACTACTACATTATTACTAATCTATGAAAACTTATTTGGCAAACCATTTCTAAAGAGATTGGTTGTCAGCTAATCGCATAAATCCGTGTGCACCCGGTTCTGCATATAAAATCCTGTATTTACTCGGAAGCGTATCCGCTAAAAATATTATCTGTCCAATAACAAAAAACAATATTTGAAAAATTAAGAAAACCATATCTGATAAATATTTTCATTAATTTTCCAAATGACCTTAACGCAATTGTTTGTCGAAAATATATATTTTTCAAATTAATGATTTTGCCTAATTAAAAAATAAAATGGTTTGGTTGTGTTGGTATACGTTGGCTTACGAGAATTATTTCGATTTTTATTTAAGAGAAATAATTATCGCTGAAGTAAGACGATAGTTTTTTTATAATTTAATAGAATTTGTTTAATCGTAGATGCACCGAAAAAACCCGGTGTTATTTCATGCCGTATATCCGGCGGTATGACCTCAGAAATACGAATGTTTGGATCGGCTAGTTTGTCTGTCAAAAGCGGCCGATTCGTTCAGTACATCGAGATCTTTCGGCCAGTCGTTATATGCTGCGGCATTAGAATAAATACAATCGAAGCAATATTCTTATTTGATCAGTGAATAATATTTTGAGAATTACTATACCGTCACGTTGGCAGCAGGATTTTCGTATTAATATCTAAATGCAATGTAGTGTCAGTTTGACGTTTATAAAGAGTGTTCGTTTGTTTCGTAAATTCGCAGTGTAAATACACGATTGTTTCAGTTTGTTTTTGAATTTGGAACATTAAAAAGAGTGTCAAGTGTTTTGTGCCGTTCGGTTTATATTTTGACAGTGACGCTTGCGCAGTCCTAATTCACAATGGATGAAGAATCAATGTGGAAAGGATTTTACGAGAAAATTCAGAAGCAGAAATCTGTGGAGCAAGTCGATCATGAAACTAGGTACGTATTGCGAACGCCCCTACAGTATTTCAATATCCGTTTCAGAAATAATAGAACTATGAAATTAATAAATAATTGCGATAACCCGAGAACGATTTGTTTCGGTGATTGTGTACCGATATGTTACGATCACGTCTAAGTTTAGAGCGATCTTATTCATGTAAGAAATCCATTAAATGATTTATTTTTAGAAATAGAAGTCGATAAAAATATACCGTAACTTAATTTAGTTTCTCATATTTAAATGCCGTGAACAATATATTTTTATTATTCATTAAATTATTTAATATACTCGCATAGATTAAATATTACGTATACCTATAATTGTATAAAACAAGTACCTAATAATTCCGAAGATTTATAATGTATAGGTTATGATTAACAACTAAACTACGTAAAAAGTATTTATATTATTTTAGGATGCGTTCTCTTATTATGTTGACATACAATTCTTAAATTTAGAATTATAGTTGTATCTAAGCTCGCATCTGTTATAAGAGCATCGTATATTTTAAATAAAAATAATAAAACTTCATGCGTATCAATTGTTTAAATTTAAAAATCGTTTTTATTTCACAAACGTGTGATCCCAAAGACAATAAAGTGAATTAAAAAAACTGTTAATTATTCTGTAATTATTGCCGGTGTAATTGTCTATTATTAGATGATGCATATCTATGAATTGTATTATAAATATTCTTGAAGACTACGACCTACGTCCTTCATTACTAGTAAGATTTAATTATTATCTTCTCACTCTTGTCATAATATTTATTATTTTAAATTTAGAATATTGAGAGAGCGGATGCATTTGTTTACATTCTATCACGTAGGTAAGATGTGAAATGAGTTCACGTAGATGGATGAATGCATAATATAATACAAATTTTGAATGCTCACGAACGTTGTTGACGATATTTTTAGAATAACAAATCAGAGAAATTGAAAAACGTGATCTAGGTGTAGGGTTTTTTTTTGTAATTAGTAAACACATTTAATATTCAAGTGTATGAAATATAACTGTTGAAAAGGGTCTTTGGAGGTGGTACATGAGGAGACAGGTAGAACAGTGAACCGTTTGTAGTAGTCATACATTGATTGTTTGTGTGGGTAGAGTATATCGAATCAGTGCATCACCAAAGCTTTTCTTAGACCGAATACGTGTAAACAAGCGGACTGTTTGGAAAGAGATACATCACCCTCCATTATGTTTTATTTAAATTAAATTTTCTTAGAGATTGGCAATATTCTTTAATAATATGTCATTGGTGATTTTCTCTGGAGACTCTTTTTGCCGTGGAAATAAAAAATGCAGGAAGGATATTTTTTGACATTCATTTATTTATTGTATACCCCCAAACTAATTTGAAAGGAAGAAGACATTCTTAAGACACTGCTAACTGATAAGTACCAGATTCACTGCTCATCCAGAGTAGGACAAAGGTCAAAAAACCTGTTGTTCGTTGTATTCGCATAAAGCGTAGGTGTTTATTTGCAGACAAACATGTAAACTAACATAAATTTGCTTTCTTTGCGAAAACACAAGATATCTATACAAATAACACATTGTCGGAATTACTTTAAATATGTGTGTGAGAGAGTATTCGAAATTTAATGTTCCATTGTATTTATATTTTTACTCATAGACAATAAAAATATAAATGAATAAATTATTAATACATCAGTTTATTGTCGCTATGTAGGAAGTACTAAGCATTTCGTACGTCTTACAAACCGCGAAATACGTTGCGAATTTCCATTTGGAAAACCCTGTAGCGTTAAATGGATAAGATAAAAAAAGCTTCCTGTCACCTGGAAACAAATAGAAAAACCTTGGGTATGTTTGTTTTTGAAGATTAACTTTTCATTCTGTGCCGGCAGTTAGTCAGTATTGTGGCTGTATTAATAAATCATTTATAGTCTTGAGAGGGCCACACATGCTCATGTAAACTTGCGCAAGTATGCATAAGCGGTTATAAAAATACGGTGACCATGTGTTAAAGACTTTACGATATTCTAACTGTTATTTCATTACTTTCGTTATACGAACCTCACACGGAGAGTAACGAAGTAAAAGAAGACTTTGAATTCAGCTTAGACTTGAGTCTCTCTAACATTAGTTAGAATTACTAATTATCGATCGAATAAGTTTACTATTATTTTTATCTCGTTTAATATTTTATTACCAACATTTTTTCAATAATAAAATTGTATGTACAACCATTTTTAATTCGTTTTGTAATATAAACTATTAACTTTCAAAACCCATAGTGTATTTTGTTGGTCAAATCGAGCATGTTAATATTAAGCAATAATAATAATTGAAGTAGCACTTATCAATGAATGGTTTATTTACTATTTCGTTTTATGTAGGTAGACGGTCGGTCTTATAGTTTCCATATCATAAATATACGTAGGCTACCAAAAATTAGTAATGTTCCATTTTTAGAAAAAAAATGGTCAAACATAAAATATTGCACATGTATTCTTGAGCGTGTGTAGAGTTTAGCTGTACAGAGGATAGCCGTAAACGTCTCACTTATTTAATTGTGAACATCTAGCATCGTTTGGAGTACGATGTTACTCACCTTATTCATTATACAATTTTCACTCACACAATAGTTTAAATTTATAAGCTCAATTGGATAATTCGCGTTTACTAATTTGCATTTATCTAAGTGCAACGAAATGTCAATTACCCATCGCTCCATTATCCACAAGTCGGATTAATTCTGATTATCTGATCAACTCCAAAATATAATTAGAAAAAACCGTGCTTTTTTAAAATGGCCAGCATTATACTTAAGAGAAATTATGATTTAAATTAATATTCATTATTTCGTTCGGGAAGTTTTATTACAAGAGTGAAATAATCAATATAAATTTCTCAATTTGAAATGATAATGAAAGAAAAAGAATGTTTTGTGTATGTAAACCTATATCATAAGCAAAATTAATAGTATTGTGTATTATTTAATTTTTATTTTATTGATATGATTTTATATCAATGTTGTAAAGGCTATCTATTTATGTAACACAATTGATAATGACATATTACTTATGAATAATTCGAAATCCGTTATTTTAAAATATTAAATTCATAATGTTGACTTTAAACTAAACCTTTTTCAATATCTAAAAAAATAGAAACTTACAATATAGGTAAGTTATGATATTAAAACAATTCTTATTGTCTTATGTATCAATAAACTTTTTGCGGAGACCTTCAAATGTCTAACAATATCGTAAAACTTGTCTCATAAGTAGGTGAATAAATATTGTTCTAGCAACATATTCGGAAATGAGAAATTAATGAGTATTGATGGTTACCATTCTATTAATATAATAGTGTTTATACATTTAGATTAAAAATGGATTCCATATTTAAATTTTAAAAATTTATCCAAATGTTACCCGTCTGAAAAAATATCTCGCATAATGATTCAAATGATTGATTGACAGGTCATATTTATTTTTGACCCATTGGTATATTCGTGCTTATTTTAATTACCTATCTATTTTTGCGTTGGGGATACACGTCTTGTAATAGACTACGTATTTAATTTAATATTATTAAAATAAATCATATTATGGATTGAATTATATCAGCGTCTTGAGACTATAGATATTATACGAATGATTTAGCGAGATTTACAGGTTTTCATTTAGTGTACATATTTTTATAAAAAAGTAATTCCAATATGACCTTTAAATTTGCATTATAATATGCATCAATCCGACTTCAAAAATATAATACTTATTTGCAATCTGTAGTTTTTAAAATATAACAATCCTTTTTGTCGGAATTTCTCGTTTGTGAAATACTTTTGTAGCATACTGAAATATCAGACTAAATTTTGTTATGTCTGCGATACAAAAAGTGGCCCTCGAGCGTTTTGTAAAATAGCACTAGTAAATTCTATCTAGCCATTTTAAACCATTTTTTTAAACAGCGAAAACCCCGGGGGATGAGTTCCATTGTTTATAACTGAATCAATTACTTTGGCCGCGCCTAGGTCAACACTATATGAGTGCAGCGTTATTTTTACCCTGAAATCAATAATTGAATGTTAGTTCACGGGACAAGTGTAACGCACGCCATTGGTGGAATCGATGGCATATTTTTACCAACCAAGACAGATCATTAAATCAACATAATGTTTGCATTTTTTTTCTTGAATTCGTGTCAGACGGATGTGCATCGTCATGTCATTCAATCGAGAATAAAATAATAGTGCTCTCCAAGCTTATAATTTTCTATTCGGTATGAATGAGATTCAGTGACATATTGAATCGTGTACTGCGAAGATTAAGATGGAATGTTATCGTTTACAAATTCACTTAAATGTCCTACACTGCCACCTAGCGTAAAAATTCAAAAAGTTGCAGTATTTTATTTGTGTCACTGAAACGAAATTTCTTGTTGTAATTGTTTTATTCGATATATGATATGCATTATCAGCAGGACTGCAGGAGTTTTGATCAACATGCTTATGTGTAACATTTGAAGACATATTGTGTTATGGTATTGTAGATAAGCAAATTAAAATCGCTGATTTTAATGATGAATTTATTATCTTCATTGAAATTTCATGATTAAAATAATAAAGTACTGAATATGAGGAATTGATTGTAGAAATGCAGCAGAAGAAGCCGTGGCTTATTTAGAGTTGCGTTGACAATGAATCAAGAGACATGTAAACTTGATTGGTATTTTAATTCTTAAACTTGATAAGAAATGACGGATTGCCAATGTAAAACAAGCTGTAAATTATTTGTTATAAATGATGTTAATATGAAATTATGTCATTATCTAAATGTTAATAAACGTTTATAAACATCGATTGCGTGTATGAAATGTTTCCGTGAATAGTAATGTCACCAGTAAAATATGACAACATTTATCGCTCATTGTTTTTTTTTTTAATATATCGTAATAATGAAATAATAAATATATTAGATTATATTGAAATAATGACAAAAATGTAGCATTGGATTTTATCAAAGAAAAGACAAATCAATCAAGAGTCATATTAATTGTACCTTGGATGACTGGAGTATGATAAGAAGGTCTAACATTTGAGAAGAATTGCGACATATACGGATGTAGAAAATAAATCTGGAAGATGCTTAGTGCTACTAAGAATAAGAAAAAGCAAATGATAAGCAGTGTATACAACTAGTAAATTACCTGATTCTTATAAAGGTAGATAGAAAATTTTAATTTCAAACTTGTCATATGAATGTTCCATCGCTTGATTCTTATATTTTTTGGTTTAATAATAAATGTATATGCAAGTCATCGAGCTACAATTTTGGCGTATATTTGAGGGATAACACACTAGAGATGATAATTTTATGTTTCACAATCCACAGGATTAATGTAATACAATATTTTCATATTATATTATTTCATGATATGATTGGTGTAAAATTCGACACGCGGTAGAACGATTTTCCCATGTGAATTAGTTGATATGTTGTCATGTCGAAAAAAAAACTGCAGCGTTTTGGACGTTTCGTTCGTTTCAATTTGCAAGAGGCTGGTCCTAAGGGTGCATCCAGGTTGAGCAATGAATAAGCGAACGAAGGCTTATTTTGTACTGTTTTAAGCCTTCGTTCGCTTGTTTTTGGCCCAGCCTGGACGCGGCCTAAGAAGTCCTAGTAATCACTTGATTAACAGTCATAATATCAAACTCTCAGAATCTGCCAAAATCATCGTTTCTCAAACCTGAGTCATCGTTACATTCTATGATTCACTATAATAAAACAGCACCTTAAAAGTGCATATTGTATCAAATAATCAGAAAAATGGGACACAGTATATTTTTAATTTAATTTAAACCTTTTATGTTCTTGAAGTCTATTGGTACATATTGTTTACATCAAAGTTCAGCGAAAACGTGTTACTATTTCAAAATACATATTTTGTCAAATATATTATTATTGTGCTATTTTTTCCATTTACTTAAAACGAACGTAATTAATAGCGTGTATCGAATAAAAAATAGGTCTAAGCACTTAAAAATAATGTTCAAGACAGTACAATAATAAGTACTAAAACTTTCGAAATAATATCGCCAGCACAAAAAACATCGCATCGTTGTCAACCTATTACACTTTCACCAACCTTAAAAATAAATTATACGCGGCAATAATTAGAAGGTACGCATTGTAACGACGCTGATGCATGATATTGGATGACCTCGCATGTTAATAATGTGAATTGCATTTAAAAATAGCTTTTTAATTATGTAATGCCAAATGAAATTTGATTTAGTTTTTTATCCCCGTGTACAGAAGTATTAATTTTTTTGTTTGTTTCTCGGAAATAAGGCGACTAGACATTGTGCATTCCGGATACAGTATTATCTTTAATATTCGTATGTTTTTCTGGGAATATTCCTTTAAAGTTATTGAATAACGTGTAATTAATGAGTATAAAATACGATAGTATTCGTTGTTTAGATTACCTCATGCATATCGCCTCCTTAGTTTTTTTTTACATCTTTTATTTATGATAAAAAGCAGGCTTAAGATTTATTATTTAATCTTTGCCACTAAAAAAGTTCTATGGTACAATTAGGATAACACGTAGGTCGTAGATTAATTCACATTTTGCGTTAGTAATGTTGCGGATGAATGTTTTGCAAAAATATTCGAAGAAATCATGACTGCAGAATTAAAAACGAAGCCACTTAAGTATCTAATGCTAATGGGTGGTTAGCACATATGTTTTCTGAAAGAATGATAATAGATACTAAAGTTACTTTCAAGAGCATGTTAATTTTAATGAACTGAAAGAAGCAACATAAATATAATATATCAAGTTTTGATTTTTTAAGGGTGTTTACAAAGAAGGAAGCTGCTCAAATTACATTTCTTACACAAATATACCCTCGCAACTAATAGTGATGTTACTTTAGTGAAGTTGTAATAAAACTCTGCAGGAGTTTCTATACGAAGTTTGTGATTTCGAAAATAGCTTAGAAATACTTTAACAAATAACCTAATGGTTTACATAATTAATTCATAATATTAAATGCCATAAATACGAACTGTAAATATCGGCATTGACAGGCAAACTTACGGTCGGAAAGAAGTAACGCCAAATTGATTTAGAACTTCTCCCAATATGATATACATAGTGATAGATCGCGTCAATACAAAACTACAGCAACAGAATCATTTTTTAAATTTGGTCCCGTTCGTTAAATACAGCATATTTTCTAAAAAGATATGTTCTTACACGTTACATCACGAAATTTTTCCATTGTTTTATTTTGTTTATGTCTATTTCAATAAACATATTTAAGATATAAATTAGGATACATCATGTAATTTATCGCAATTATGATATATGTCACAATTAGGGGTGTCAGCCCTCCATTATTTATCTACCGGGATTGTCTTGGAATTGACATCTCTCACCTGTACCGGGATTGTTATAGATAAAGTAATTTTTGTAATTTAAAAATCCTTGAATTTGTTATGAATCTAAGCATATTTATTTCGAAAATAAATATGTGTATGAATTTATAATAAATTTATTGAAATTATTATTACTATTCGTTTAAATTTATACAAAAACGTCTCGAATTTTATTTTTATAGAAAATTTTGCTAGTCTAACCCGGTACTGATTCTTTTAAATGTGTCGTCATTAAATTCGTGTTGTGAATTAAATTGGCATTAAAATGAATTATTTTTATCTTATCAAAATATTTTCCACCTATGAATTCATTACGACTAAATAGGTTTTAGATAGCAAATGATGCGGGTATCGAATGTTTTTATAATCGTGGAAAAAATTCGCGGCTTAATACAATTGTGCTATCGATGTTGCGTGTCTCTTTTAATTTTCCATTCATTGTGTGCTGTGACCAGAAAATATCATTATAATAGATTGAATAATGAAATCCTTCTAGGTAACAATCTACCATGTCCGCTCGGAATGTGAGGTAAGTTGTAATTCGCAATATTTTTTTTAGTAATCCCAGAAGTGAGAAATAGAATTTATTGTTTTTTTTTTAACTATTTACATCATGGTCAATGTACTACCCAGTTAGTCGAGAGTCTTTCGTTATCTGTAGGAATTGATCTTTTGTTTGTCCAAATGAATGTATTGTAAATAATTAAATAATGACCCAACACTGCAGTCTCGCATGCTCCAGATAATTTAATTAAACGAACGGTAGTAAGTACCTAATGACAAAAAAGACATCCGCCATAGTGAGTACCAGGTTACAACCGTTTGGTGGAATATATCATAAATAAGTTACCATTTTAACAATGACGGATTTATCAACATTCAATTGTTTGCGGTCACCATTCGGAACGAGGAAGTCCAAAACAAAACAACTAAATTTCAAAATTTAATTGGAGATACACATAGTTTTTGAGCCCAAGTTCGTAGCATGATATAAATTAAATAATTATTACTCTCATTTCATGTACTGATATGGCAGCAGGTTGTCAATAATTATAGATGAAATAAAAATCCCACATTGCAGCATATATAAAACAGAAATATAAATGAATATTTTTTTATCTATGGTACCTAATTTTATGCTTGTGATGCCCTGTAGCAATTGCACAAACTCTACAAAAACAAATTCAAACGAGTAGTTGGTATTTGCGGATATAGTTGGTGGTATTAATTATTCTCGTTACTGGATTAGTCATATACTTTCGAAAAATATCGTATATTGCAACAATACGTTTTAGCTTTTGTTGTTTGGCAGGGCTGTGCAAAAGACAAATGCGCCCACTTACATTGGGAACATTATCAAAAAAATAAATATTAAATTTCCATTCATTTAATTACTATTAAAATAAACTATAATCATTTTTGAGTTTTGGAACATGCGTGACACTTATATCACATAAATCATATACCATTTCGATTTTTATTTTGAAGTCTCATAATGGATCATTTATATCACCAAATATTTTATTATAAGGCGTAGGCATTCATTTAAAACTATAATTTATATTTGGCAAGTGAGATCTGTGTTTTATATTTTACTTTCAACTTTCAGCTACAAGAACTCCCACATTTTAGCTAACATGGCAATCTAGGAAGTAGGATAGTGTTCTATTGAGACGAGACCATTAGTCATTATATTGGTTGAGTGTGCGATCTTTAAAATCATAATAAGCACTCTATAAAACGAATTATGTAAATAATCTCATCATAAGTCGTGCATAATTATGGTTTAATTAATTTAAATATTACCATAAGCATTTATTAGTTCACCGACAGTTTTTACTCGAAGTTTTTTGCACCACGTAATATATTTTTGAAATTAATTTTCAACACCGAACTGAAGTTGAACCAAGTTTTCCTGTCATGGTTATTGTCGCCGCTTTTCTGTTACTAAATGTACTTAAAAACAATTATCTTGTAATAATAATATTCGTATTTTTAATCCGATTTTATCAATGGAAGTTTCGTTGAATACGTTCACACATCACTAATGAATATTATGATGGTGGTAAGAAACTGTGGTTTCCAGATAAAATAACGTATTTTTATCGTTGGTCCTCCACGTGACGTACCGTAATTTTTGTGAGAAACTTTATGACAAAAAATGCTGCTGGTATTTGATTTGATGATAAAACTTTGAATAAGCACGTATAAACACATTCATATTTATGTAAATCTCACAAATAAAAAAAATCAGGAAAACGATAAATATAAAATATTAATTATGTAGTAGGTATGTGGATATATTTTTTTTTTGTTGTAATATTTTGCCGCCATCTTCCGGAGATTGCATTAAGGAATAGTTTCAGAAATTTTCTTTTTTATCGAGTATGCGCCATCTTCTAAAGGAAATTTTAACTACAAAGACGGCGTCGATCAACATTTTGATTTTCACTCTAAAACTATTTACCAGTCGTTCGTTACACTCACTCTGCTGAACTAATAAGTTACGGTATCAATATTATTATTTAATACCGACTGGCTCAATAGATTATTGACGCTAGACATAGGTTAGGTTAGATGGATAGTACATTACACTACACAAAGGTAAAAAAAAACGACACACATTTGTACAAAACATATAATTCAGCCAATATAATATAAACAGTCCTTATTTTCATTTCAATTTGAAATTAATCACACCACCAAAGAATGTGATGAATAATGAGGTTTTTTATACATAAATGCAGGTAACATAATTTTAATTCCCTCATTTATATTTGATATTTTTTTATAACTACGCAGTTTGTTTAAATATTGCTCCCGTGATAGTCCCGTGCCTCTGGATGATGCACTGCGTTTTATCCGTTTCTAGATTGATGACTGGCGGTTTCAGATTCGGTTGTAATTTGCAGCTTTGTTCAGATATAGCGACAATAATACCAGCGGAATCGACGTGGGCCTTTCCTTTAGCAGCTAAACAAAGGCCTTGGTGGTCGGCGAATAGGCATCCGGTCACGCCGGGTGTATTTGTAGCCTCGTCCATCACTTTATCAAGTTCTTTTTCCATTTTATTAACTATTTTTTATTTGTTTGTATGGAAAGCGCAAAACGCAGCCAACTGACACGGGCTGTCAAACGGTAATAGCGTGAAGTTGTCCGGCAAATAGCAGTCCATATGATAAATCAATATCAGGCATTGTAATATACTTCTATCTCTTTTTTTCTTGTGGTAAATGTGTGAGCGAGACACGTAAATAAATTTATATAAGTTTGAGCCCGAGTTACCAAGATGGCACTACAAGAATAAAGCAACACTGTTCATTAAAACCTTTATGTTCCTAATAATGCTTCTTGCGAATATATTATAATCGTAAAAAACCAGTTTAGAGTTGAAAAAATATTCGTTTCATGAAGATGTTTTTTTTCTTCAGTAAATAATCATTTGATATTATGTGGCAGTGGTGATATTTTGTGCAATATTTTTTGTTAAAATGTGTGGCAACTTTGTGTATGCTTTGTGCCTACTTCATGTTATTCATAGGTAACACTGACCTTGTCAGCATTGACGTTTCTTCCAGCGGGAGATGTTTAAATTGGCTTTATTAATAATAATTAATTGATCGTGCGATATCAGTGAGATAAGAAACTGGTTTTTTTGCTCTTAAAATTAAAAAAATGTTATCAAACGGGCTACTTTTCCGCAGTATTTCTCGAGTTGCGTACGTATCAAGTCGTACTATGCGACTTCTACGACAACAAGCGTTTGTGAATGGGGCCTGGGTGGACGCAAGACTCGGGGCCACATTTGATGTGATTAACCCCGCGGAGAATTCTGTGGTGGCCAAGGTACCTGACATGGACGTGGAGGATACTCAGAAAGCCATAGACGCCGCTGCGGAGGCGTTTAAGTCATGGCAAGATACATCGGCTAAGGAGCGCTCCAACTTGTTAAGGAAGTGGTACAATTTGCTCGTCGAAAATCAAAATGACATTGCCGCCATTTTATGCGCGGAATCCGGAAAGCCAATTAAAGAGTCCGTCGGTGAGGTGAATTATGGTAACTCTTTCATCGAGTGGTTTTCTGAAGAGGCTAGACGAATCAACGGTGAAATTGTTCCAAGTCCTACTGCAAGTAAAAACATTCTGCTGACTCGTCAGCCGATAGGACCCGTTGCTTTGATCACTCCGTGGAATTTTCCTCACGCTATGATAGCACGGAAAGCTGGTGCGTCATTAGCTGCCGGTTGTACGTGTGTCATTAAGCCCGCTGAAGATACTCCGTTGACGGCATTAGCGATGGCTGAGCTTGCTCACCAAGCTGGTATACCTAAAGGTGTTATCAATGTAATTACAAGCAATCGCAGTAATGCGCCAGCCATTGGTAAACTTCTATGTGAAAGTCCTTCGATTGCTGGAATATCGTTCACAGGATCTACAGCAGTTGGAAAAATATTGTATGCACAGTGTGCTCCTGGTGTCAAACGGATCGGCTTGGAGCTTGGTGGTAACGCACCATTTATCGTGTTTTCAGACGCAGATATGACGAAAGCCGTCCAAGGCGCGATGGGGTCCAAATTCCGTAATGGCGGTCAAACTTGTGTTGCTTCAAACCGATTCCTAATTGAAGAAAGCATATTTGATGACTTTGTTTCTCAACTTTGCGAGGCAACTAAAAAATCTCTTGTTATGGGAAATGGGAAAAATGAAAATGTCAATATTGGACCATTGATCAATGACACCCAAATGCGATCGGTGAAACGTCATGTTGATGACGCTATAAAAAAAGGTGCTACAGTTATATTGGGAGGAAAACCTGCATCACAATTCGGTGATAAGTTCTTCGAACCTACAATTTTAACCAACATAACACCAGAGATGAAAGTCTACACTGAAGAAATATTCGGTCCCGTCGTGTGTTGCTTCAAATTCAAAGACGAAGCTGAAGCTCTTCGGCTTGCAAATGGGACCACCAGTGGCCTTGCCAGTTATGTATACAGCAAAGATATCGCAAGAGTTTTCAGAGTATCTAAGAAGTTGGAATTCGGGATGGTTGGAATTAATGAAGGCATAATGTCGATGACTGAAGCCGCATTTGGAGGAATTAAAGAATCTGGAATAGGCAGGGAAGGTAGCTCTCATGGCATCGATGACTACGTGTACATAAAATATATTTGCCTTGGTGACCTGTAAAACTTGAAAACTAAACGCATCTTACAATGTAATACAACTATTAATGTATGTGATCATGATATTATATAATATTAAAACCAAAGATTGAAAAATACTCTGTCTTCCATAGCTGTACTAATGTTTAATAAAATCGAAGATTATCATTTATTTTTATTAAAAACTATTTTTTTATTTATAATAGTATTCAATGCTAGTTACTTTTGAAATTGTTAGATGGCGTGTAATTCTATCTACAGAATAATATGATAGACTTTTAGGAATCAATAAACTGGATTTCAATTTTTAATTTTTTAATTTAATTTCCCTCTTTGTGAGTCCCGTAACCTGAGCGATTCTCTCCAAGTCCTGGCCGTCCG
>JAGVSQ010001232.1:0-20685 GCA_022683975.1 Rhyacophila evoluta | reverse complement strand
TATAAAATGATATAAATACATTTCTCGAAGTAAAGTAAATAATAAACAGATTTATAAATCAATTAATCATAACACGTGTCAGATATTTTTTATATAATATATACTCTGTGATATATCTGTTTAAAAATAAATCAACTCACGTATTTTCAGTAATTTAAATGCTGCTTTTCTTTTACGAACGCGTCATATCCGTTTAAAATATGTCTCATAACTTCGTATGATAAACATACTTATTTCCATTTTTCATCTTTGGTCTCTAAAACCAGTGCAATACATATGCAGCAATAAACACGCGTCGGTTTTATTGTGTAGGTATTTATTGAAGAAATAGGTTTTAAACATTTTCTTACCGCTATTGATAGTATTTTTAAGAATAATAAATTAGATATTTATTAAAAAGGTTGGTAATTAATTAATCAAGAAGTGATATTGATTCTAGCTTATTAAATTAAAAAATAAAAAATCTATACTTCCGAAAATAATCAATATTTCTAATTGCACATTTTTAAACGATAAAATAAGACAGACTTTTATGTTACGTCTATTACATGATTCGGGGGTTTTGTATGTATAATATTTGAGCATATATAGCGACATATAATTATTTTACATCCATGCTAAAATAAACATAGATATATTTTTATTTAATTTATATAGACAATTTATCAACCCATCTAAGCAATTCGGAACGTTATTAAACATACAAAATATGTGGTGTACTTACGTTTCAAATAATAATTCATTTAAACTGTCTCAAAAATACGCGCGGGCATAAAAGCATTAACAGTCCATTCCAGCTGTTGGAAGTTCCGCTTTCTGTGAAGGAAAGGATATTGATTTTTTTACGGGCGGCACACGTGTTTTAGAAAGCTACAGTAGGACGAAAATGTCTTGTTTTATTTTCTATTGAAGAACTTGGGAGCTTTCCAAATCTCTCTATCATTGTTCTATTATATCGTATTATACTTTTTAAACAATTCAGGCAATTGTTTTCATCCTTCAAATATATATTTTAAATTTTTATTTAAAAGATGTTTTTAAAATGATAATCACGTAATTTCACACTAATAAGAAACAAAAGGAATGTAGTAAATTAATTAATATGTGTATTACATGATTCTACTGGACATAACGGTTTCTTTCAATTCTTGTTTTCATTATAATACTCAATATAAATTTTAAACAATACCAGGTTACGTAGCAATTTGCCGTTTTTAAATATTTGTAATCTCATTCCTGTAATTAAATATTCATATATGTTATTGTTATATATATGAAATTTTGCTATCACAAAAAGATAACAATATTAATCAAAATACCATTACACAGACATGGAAATTTGTAAGATTAAATTAATAGCTCATCTTCTATCCATTTTAGTGCGAGTAAAAATGTATTAATTGTTTCAATTATTCAGCGGAAACTGTTTCAATTTATTACAAAAAATACCATTATTGAAATACATACAACTGTCAGTAAACCAAAAATCAAAAAACAAAATTCATTTATAAAAAGCTCTATGTGGTCCGAAGGAGTGGCGCGCGCAATCAAAATGGCCGATGCGCATGCGCCGTCGGAACTCGAAGTCGGCGTGCCGTCGGCCATTAGGTATTTACTTACAAAGCTTTGGCAATAAATTCATATTGCTTTGAACTAAACGAAAACTTACAATTACCACAAAATAATAAGTATGTAAATAATTCCATCAATTATTTTATGATATTTGTCTATTACTTAATCACCAGGAAAAGTAAAAATATATTTAACATTGACGTATTTTTTTCGGACTATTGAAACAGATATAATAAAACTGCGGCTACAATATAATACAACGTGTGAAATCCATATTTTACATAAATCTTACGGGATTCCGTAGATCATTTTTCCATTATATAGTTCAAATATTATGTATATTTATTTTGTCGTATGATATGTTATATTTAGAATCTGTTTGTTACTTACGCTTAGATGTTTCAGTATGCATATTTACGTGCCTAAATATTTTTGTCAGAACGTAATAAAATATCAATACGTCTAGAAGCACTTTATAGTTACTTCGGGTGGAGTAAAAGTCCTTTCACAATTTTATAGATAAACATCGCGATACAGAGAGACGCCTGGCTTGGATTTTTTTCACTAAGCAATGCCATATATCTTTACGATAAGGAGATAGTTTCTAGTCTACGGATTTAAAAAGATTAACTATTTCAAGAAACAAGATAATAAAGCAGGATTAATCGGCTGTTTGATAAATAGAGCAGAAGTAAATATTAATGTGTATATACTTCTATAAAATATTAAATACATCATTAGCTTTTTATTTTATATTATTATTTTATTTATAATGGTTGGTAAGATTGTTTGACTGCAAATAAATTAAGGATACAGATATTAAAAAATTTTGGTGAATAATAACAAATATAAGAAAATATAATATGATGTGATACATTTAATTGTTTAAATATTTAATTAAAGAATTTGCTGTGAAAACTGGGATACATGACTCATTATTACATGTAAATATACTTATAAATGGTGCAAAAATTAAGCATTTCACTGTATTGTATTTCATGATAAAATATAATTCTTCTCAAAAAAATATTTTTAGTTTTTAAAAAACCTCTCACACCTTCCTCACATATACATAATTAATATTTACAAGCTAATGAAAATTCTATTATCGTGCATATACAATAGTCAATAATGATTATATTTTTTTATAATTTTAATCTGATCAGCTTTTATTATTATTACAATGTTTTATTATCGAAATTGAAACAATATAAACGAAATGATCGTTTAGAAAATAGTAACAATTCTATTGCCAAGACAATTTTTATAAAACTTTTACAAAAAAAAGAATCTATCCAATTTTTATTTCAACTTATTTGCAGTTACATATTTCTATTTGACAATCTCTATGCTAGTTTCAACGCATGGTTATGATTGTATTTTAAAAGCTTTTTATTTTAAAAGTAAAAAATCGTTAATTAGAAGTTACTTTTCTTCTAGGATTATTCTAAAACTTTAATCCGAGTGTTGTGACACATAGATTGAGAACATGCGAGATAATTATATAATATGTAGGAAGTGTAGGTTTAAAGAAAACCAGAGCAGTGGTCTTAGAACATTAAGCATCGTAAACAATTGAAGCTTAAGAAAGATAAAAACACACTTTTCAGTGGCTTTAAAAACTCGAAAGCTTTTGGCAAAATGTGCTCTCGCAAATGCAAACCACACGATATGTGCTCCACAAACATTCGACATCAGAACTTAGAGAGATATGTACGCGGCCTAACAATAACGATAAAAATATTATCATTTCTTTTGCGATCAGTTTCGATTATTGTTTATCATTAAAATCAATATTATAAAATATACAAACAGATCAGAGACTAACACATATTGTTCAAGCGGGCTATTTTATAAATAAAAATGTTTCAGCTTTAATATTTTTCTCAAATTCGACAGCAAAACGGATTTGCAGAATCATTGTTTTATTGCAGAATGTATGATGTCAGAAATAGATAGGTAAAAAAATTGAAATTGAAATCTAAAAAAACAAACAAACTTTCCATATATCTCATATATCCCATATACACATTATATTATATTTGTTATTTTAGTTACTTTATCGCATTTTATAATTAATATAATACATATTGGGCGAACTGTCTGTACTTTTAGAGGTGCTCGTCTGGTACAAGCATTCGCCACATCGCAGATGGGGGCGCCCTGTTTCAAAACTTGAGAATGGATGCTGTGTTTATAGCGAAGCTCCATTTATGCGGGATTTGGCTAATCTTTGTGAATTACACGACCCGTTAATATTATAATAAATATGTGTTTGCGTTTGGGGATTAATGTGTGTGTTTGCCTACCTTAGCGAACGTGTTTGTATGACCACACAATTCTTTTATACATTATAGCCATATATCAGGGACATTTACATTCAGGTACCGACGTGTTATTCACACAAATTAAAAAAAAACGTCATCCAAATAAAAAAGTCCGAAATATCTAAAACTAAATATATACACAAATACCCATATAATCGCATATACAATTCATTTTTGTAAGAAGGTATAATTATATTCATATTATTAATTTATAATATTTCATTTCATACTAATTAATAATCCCATAAGTTATTTCTTCTTTCTTATATACCATATGAGTTGCCGCTCATTGGCGATTATCTCATATTCTATAGCTATATATTGAGTATTATAGTTACTCGAACTTTTGGTAGCGCATATTTTTATACTAAATAGCTGATACTAAGTTCATCAAGGTTTCGTCAAATTTCTGTGTGAAGCTGATGCCTTTATCGAGAGAAAACAGTACACGCCGTAGCTAAGGTAATCACCCTTTCAAAGATGTATATGCAAAATACTGCATAATCTAACAAGAAACTGACACGTATCAACAGTATTTATTACATAAAGAAACAATCCTACACGTGGGTAGGTATAATGATTTTATCGATATAAAAAAAATTCGATTGCCCTATATATTTACAGAATTGTTTGTCGTTCAACCTAATACAATAATATACAACAAGTACATATATTAATGCATATTATAATATTAAATATATAAACAAACCACCAGGTTCATCTAAGGTCATCAAATATCTTCCATAATTAATTAATGATCTTCATATCACTTGTTTGTTAGACAATCTGTCACTCGATATAAACATGAGAGCCGGTTGATTGATTTATCATCGCGAAATAAAGTAACGGCAACAACATAATATATTGAATCACGATTGGAAAGTTACAATATTATTATCTTATTTATAACAATAGCTTATTTATAATTGTTAATTATTTTGTAAAGTTTTATATCATCACTGCATTGTTTATTAAATTACGGAGATAAGGAATTATTTACATCATAATAAATGACTATTATAATAAGAATCCGCATACTTTTAACAACATACGTACATATGTATGATTTATAATAGCAAAAAGTATTATATAAAAAAAATATACACAAACGTAGTTTATTTACTTTTTTTAACTTTAAATGGGCATGTGATATGTATCATTTGGAAAAAAAATAGTAATGAGATGATTTCGACATACTTTTAATACACTATTCATATATTGGGGTTTCAATTACCGACAGCAGAACTCATTCTGTTTATTTTAAATGTCAGATCAAAGAGGACACTTAAGAGGAATTTGAACATTCTTAAGAGGTATTATACGGTAGTTTGAAGCTAAGGAGTAAATAAGGAATTAAAATGTTTATATAAAATTAAAATAAGTAATGATACAAAAAAAACTATCCGTAAAAATGTGCACTAGTACAAACAATACTATAGACTTTCATATTTTGCTGTATATATTTTTTTAAACGTCTTACCACATTGGGAAGATATCCAGTCTAGAAATGGAGTACGTAGATTGCCGTAATGTGAAGACTTATCTTGACATTTTTGTTTCATGAGATTTGGCAATCAGCCAGTTGCTCAACCTATTAGGTAACCAGTCATGAATATTTGGATTTAAAAAAATTCTTAACAGCTGTGAAAATCAAACTCTCAACACTCGGAGCGTGTACCTACGCCACACGAAAGAGATATCGATTGCTTAAAATGCAAAGTTGATAAGTTCACGTTTAGATTAAAATGAATTAATAGTACCATCTTGTTACGCCATGCTATATGCATATCCTGTATTAATTTGACAATTTAAAATTATTTAAGTAAATCATGTAAAGTACCAAAGAACATTGAAAAGTTCATTTAGATCTGAGAACTACACCACAAAATATACGACTATTCTAGTTTGTATTCAAATCTATCAAAATAATTAAAAAAAAACAGTTTAAAATTTTAAACGCCAAAGTAATAACTTTTATATTCTTGTAAAGTTTACAAAAATCGACCAAATTTACACTTAAAGTTATCGAAATGTGTATTTAT
Organism: Rhyacophila evoluta; assembly: GCA_022683975.1. Taxonomy (NCBI): domain Eukaryota; kingdom Metazoa; phylum Arthropoda; class Insecta; order Trichoptera; family Rhyacophilidae; genus Rhyacophila; species Rhyacophila evoluta. The sequence continues at coordinate 14,744 of JAGVSQ010001232.1, read as the reverse complement.
TAACAATTAAATCTCATTATAATATTCTTTAAGTGATAATATATCATTTTCAAAAGGTTCAATTATCAGTTATCAATATTATCAAAAGCTGTCACTCTATTCTAGAATTACAATTGTTGTTTTATCTAAACACATAAATAATAAATTATCTAGATGACGTGTTTTGAAATACTTAAATATCATTAAACAAAACTAATTAATACAGATATTTATTTAAACACTTGCGCAAAACGACTCCAAATAAAAACTAAATATCAAACAATGATATAAGTTAAAATCTCTGTGAATGTACTCACGTATTTAAGAACGTTGTACATAGTGTGTTGAATCCTTCTATATACCGGCTGACGTTTACTATTTATAAGTAAATAAATAGACATTCGGTCAACTAAATGGTGTGAGTATAATGCAACGTCTGCGTTTCATTGCCTCGAGAATCGTAGCCGCGTAATTATTTCTTAGAATTCTCTTACTTCTCGCAAGGTAAGGAATCTTTTTTTCTTGCTGAGTAAATGAAAATAAATACACACTCTTCCTATAGCATTTTACTCTAATTAATTGCATAAACATAGCAGGTGTTATAATGAGTGCATACATACCAAATAAATAAACATTTTTGCTATATTTTTTGCGTTTGCGTATATTATGTGAATTTGTTGAGAGTATAACGATCGTGTTTATTTATTTTACAACTATGTAATACAATACAATACTTATTTGGTCATATCGCTGATTTGCAAATGAAACTGACTAATAAATGCGTAATAATTTAGATACCTATAGAGTTTACTGAAATTCAATTGATTTACACTATTTAAAGTGATTAAATAAATTAAAGACGAAAGTCAGGTAATTTAATAACGTTTGCAACTTAGGTACGTTTTGAAGAATATTATTGTTCAGCCATTTATTTAAACACATAATAACATGTGGCCACATTTAATTACTAGTAAAATAATGTGTATTTTTTGTGTTAAATGCCGGATTAAATAAAATCTTGATTACTACTTCAGTATAGACAAAAATGAATTAGAATATACATATATAAAGTCCACTTTCAATGATTAATTCAACAATTTATATCATAAATTGTCGGTAAGAATAAAAACAATCGTCCATTTAAAAAACGATACCACACATGATTGATTCGACAAATACACAGATACATAAAATAGTAATAATATAAAACATGCTTTTAAATAAATTTTGAAATAAGTTGAAAAATTTTGAAGAAAACACTCATATACTTAATTACATGTAACTGCACAATACGATACAATACAATACGATATTTCAAATACGATTCCAATTATCATATTATATATCGTCGCATTACTGGCAAAAGACGTTAAAGTAAAAAGGTGAGTTTTGAGATAGTCGAGTTTTAATGTTTGAGTCTCTTTGCTAAATATATTTTACGACAATTTCTATCAAATAATACATTATGCATTCAGAATTCACCGTGATATGTATTTAACAGAGAGATTCAAACATTAAAACTCGATTATCTCAAAACTTACTATTTACTTTAACGTCTTTTGCCAGTAATACGAATATATTATATAAGGTATTTTTAAATCAATCGATTTTTTCTTTTTATAAATTCTGTGGTACTTATAAATACATAATTTTAGACGTTTTTCATAACTGTTTGGCACCGAAAGCACGAAAATGCTTCAAAAGAAAAGTTTTCTGTGAAAAACTGCATCCGGCGGATGCAACGTAACGGGATGTATAGAAACGAACACTCGGTCGAAAGAAAAAAAAATCACAAAAAAGCAACAAATCTCGCCTACTTTATTCTCTTTCCTTTTGTTTCTGATTCCTTCGTATATTTTTCTCTCTTGTTTTGGGTAGCCTCCCGCGCACGGCTCTGCGAAGGACGCTTAAGCCCAGGGATATGCGAAAGATGAAGGATTATGTAAATTGTCCGTTACCATGACAACGGGGGGTTACCGGGGTCCACCGGTTAAATATTAAACAGCCCAGAGTTTTACCGCGCCGAGAGATCGGCTTAGAATTGGGATCGGAAACCCTGGAATTTTGAAATATACATTTCCATTTGTTATACTTTTATACGTATACGATAACTACCAGTTTACTCATACAGTTTTAATAGCATCTACGTTTATAATAGGAATATTTTTTTAACCTATTCGTTATAAAGTGATAATCAAGACATTGCCCAAAAACAACATCTTTATTCAAACGATTTTAATCTTGACAAACAAATCAATGCATTTTCATTTTAAAAAACTATGTTTCCATATTTGATGAAGACTCATTCCGCTTATTATCTCCCTGTACGGTAGGGTATCCGCGGTAACGTAGTTGATAGCGTGCGCACCTAGAAATCCGGGAAATGCGGGTTCAATTCCCCATCTGTCGTATTTAAAAAATCTAAATTGGGCTGAGTAATTGTCTGCCTATCAATTCTCGTGAAAAATAATCTGTCAAGACGTCTTCACGTTGCGGAGATCCATATACTTCTTTTTCGGAGTGGATTTCACAGTGTGTAGATCGATATGCTCCACGTTGGGAGTGATGCCTTATAAAGTCAATAGTATGAAAATATTATAAAATGATAACATGACACTACTCCAATTCAAAACTGTAATAAATTTAACGCAGAGTAATGTAAATAAAAAAATATTCATTTATTTCAAATAAAAACTTTTGAATTCACGGTATGCTTTAGTAATATTTTCAGCTCTATCGCCAATTTTTACTACCCCTTCTTCGGGATAACGGCCTAGATCCGGGATATGGTGTTGTGTAAAATTAGCGCTTCACTACAAATACGGAGGTCAATTATGGTGGATTACTTTTTGTTTATGTAGCAATAAGCATTTACTTAATATGCATAAAACATTTTTTATTATATTTTATTACACCATTCAAAATTAATATATAATAGGAATTAATGCACGTAAAATAATAACAGTAATTTATATACCCATGCCCGTAGATTGAATACTAGCAACTTTTAATGAATAATTTATATAGTAAAGGTAAACACAATAAAACCTCTTTGACATGATATATTATATTTGTTATATTAAATGACTTTTCTATTGGGAATCTTTATTATTAGATTTTTAATATATAAAACTAAAATAACAAACAATGATATACAGCTTTTGTTACAGATAATATTATGTGAAGACTTTCATTGGAGTGAAAATAAATAGTGTGATGAACTCTTCCGAGAGCAAACAAAATGCATGCGATGAGATAAAATAGCTCACTTCGCAAAACATGATTGATGTTCTATTGTAAAAATGTATCGTGGAACTCTTTCAACATTACTCAAGTCAAATAATCATGTTTATAAACAATATTTACAAAACTTCGTAAGTCACGTGTTATCAGTTTATTTTTTTAATATACTTGTGATTGATAATATATAATTCAATCTGTTCATGTATACGAGTACATGTGTATTTTTTTAATGTGTATTAGGTATATTTTATGAAGATGGCGTAGTTTCCATTTATTAAAGCAAGAGTTCTTCAAATTTTTGATAAAATATTTTAATCATATAATTATGATAGTCGACAAATGTTTGCATTTCTTAAATAAATTTACATTTTTTCAGGGACTTCAACAAGAAGAGCTTATTGATTGTGCTTTGTTTGTGGAAGAGTATTCCAACAGCCAGTGCTTTATTCTAAGGTATTAGGTGCTTATAATACTAACGAAATTCTATCTATTTTCATGCATATAATTTAAGTCAAAACGTTTGTTTCTGATCTATGTGTTTTCTAATTAATATTTAATTTACACAAAAATATGTGTATGCATTAATAATAATTGAAGATTTGGAGGATTACTAAAATACTCAAATGAACCCAAACGAGTTTTTAAAATACGTCGTACTAAATCGAGTACGTTTTTATACGTTATCATTTTTGTTTCAATTTTTTCGATAACAACTGTGTAGCAATATTCTTCAACGCAGAGGTAAGCATTCACGCCTCGGGTTCGGAACATCCGGGTTCAATTTTCACATCTGTTGGATTTTAAAAAATACAGGACTGGACGCCTTTGAGATAAGCAATTGTCTGACAACCAAAAATTAATCTGTCAAAACAGGTCTCTCCATTACGAAGATCCATGTACTCCACTTTAAGATCGAACATGGTAAAAATAAATGTGGACAGCCATATTTTGTCAAAACTCTTTTAAATAGAAATTTATCATGAGGTTAGGTTACTTATAAATTATAAATATCATGATAGAGCAAACTCTCTAAATTACTTACATACTAATATCAGAACTTACCGAGGGGTAATAACATATCAATTGTGTTTGACAACAACTAGAAAAGGAAAAAATACTGGTGTAAATTTCTATTCGCTCCTGCATTTGAATTTTTTACTACTACTACTAGTCTATTTTTAATTCAGCAAGTCATTGTTCATCTCTTTTAGATGGGTGTACAAGAGACAATCACGTTTCCAAAGCAAGAGAGATGAAAAACAAACGAAAATAAAGAAATGAAACTTTGCTCGAGTTAATGACCGCCTCATAAATAAACTCATGTTTAATTTATACAGGAGCAAAGTTTTAACTTCGTTGCGTTGACCCAAGACTATTTGAAAATCTTCGTGATCTTTACTTGTTGTGTAACATTTAATTTACTGTTCTTAAATAAGTATCAACTCCAGAATGAAGGATGCCTTTTAAATCTGTACCGCTTTTTATACAAGTAGAACCAATAACGGAGTGGTAAATAGGATGAAAATTCATTACAATTTCTTACCAAAGCATTTGACTTTCTTCAATGTAGATGTATCTTGAATAGCTTTTAAAAAGATTTTGTTGTCATTGTTTCAGTCTAACAACGAGATAAAAATACATACTTGAATTTAAATTACCCGATGATATTCATATACACCAAAGAAGTTTCACCCATGATGGTAAGTAGACATGTGTTAAGTGGAAAGTATATAGACTGTGGAAAGGAAAAAGAACGTAACCCACATAGAACGAATTTTACAGAAGGCGCAAAAAAAGTTTTTTTGATGATCTTGGGCTAAAGTCAAAACATTATACAGACACAACCTGTATGTTCATGAAGACCAAGCCTGGGGTTCTATTTATTTAATACGATATTAATTTAATAGGCTATTTAAGAAAAATCAGGAAACAGGATTAGGTGGAAGCGCTTTTTCCTGGTCGCAAACTTGATAGGATATCTTTTTATCAAACTTAAATGTAAATTTATATACTTTTTTCAACTTACGTCTTTTTGATAGAACGTGTATTATTTTTTATACATTGTGATTATCGAATAAAAGCTATTTTGAAAAATTGAACGTAATAATTGAAGTAATAATATTATTCATTGTTATACATTCATTAATCAAACAACTATTTAGGGTGTATTTATTTATATGATATGATATAATAATTATAATATAGATTTAACCGTGGACATATCCTGAATTACTGTATTAAAATAATTAAAATTTTGCTAGGTATAAATGGTAGCTTAGATAAATTTGGTATAAAATACACATATAAATAGTAAATCCGTGCACATATCATTGCAACAATAAAAGGCAGTAATATAAGCATATTAATCAAAAGTTGAATACTTCTGGCGTAGACGTTTATTTGGCTGCCAAAAGGGCCGCCGCCCGACCGCGGCCCGCTGCCAACTTCTGACTCGCTATTGTCATTTTCTGTTCACTCTAACTTTTCTCAGCTATATCTCATGCAATGAATACACGAACTGCGGAAATACGAGCTGGTGACATCAAATACCTAACAGAATTTATAATGCGACCGGTCTTGAGAGCCAATTTTGAAAAAAAACGTGTTTATCTAGTTGACAATTTTTCGCTCAAATTTTAATCTCAATGACGTTATATCGAACTCACGTATTTGCCAATCACAAAAATTTCAACAAATTTATCTCATATTATTAGATCCATCTATTTCCCATAAATTATAAATAATAATTATTAAACATACATATCCACAAGAAGATATGTCTGGATGATAAATAAGCGACTGTATATCAAACAATTACTCTACTTATTCATTATATAAAAGCATGTTAATATGTATAATATTTATAGACTGGAATTCATCCCTTCCAATTGTATTGTAATCCATTCTGTTTTACATCGGTCCCATTCGAAATATATATTGTATATAATGACATCTTTTAAAAGATTCCTTTAATTTATCGATCAATTTAAAACTTAATACTACCAGTATATTTCATTGATGTTTAATTCGAAGTAATATTTACCAAAACATACGAAGCAAGCTTTACAATATCGGTCCGGATTGGTATTTTAGAAAGTAATAATATAAAAAATAGAATCAGTTATGTACTTAAATATTACTATATAAAAATATGATAGATCAGTGTAATGTAAGTGTCAACACGCATTAAACATTTTGCGTAATTTGTTAACAATCAGTAGTCAATAAATATTTCGCTTGTCTTGGCTAAGTGTTTAAATGGATTTTAAAGTGCAAACAGCTAAGAGGGAAGTTATTTTCGGATCAAACAAGGATACTCATATTTACTAGCACCGATTTTAAATTCTTTACAGCAATTTGTTGGTATACACCGTTGAAAGTAAACATGTAGCACTTAAGATTTTGAGTAATTTTCTAATTATCATTATATTTTAGACACTTCATAGGATTATATAGAAGCAAATCTGGGCAACATATAATCTATTAAATAAGTACTATCAGACGCGTTTATTTTACGCTTTAAGCTTTTGAGTCATCGCATATTATATACAATAATAATTATACTGGGGCAACAACAATGAACAACACTAGAAGAAAAGCATTTTCATTAGTGCGTTTTAATTAATTAATATTGTAAGTGTCCTAAGCGTTGAAATAACGTAATGAGTTTTGTCGATAGCTATGTCGGTGTGATACCGTTATCACGGTTAATATATATCATATAAGATTTACCAAAATCATTCACTTGTTTCGAAACGGGTTCAACTGAATAAGTTTTATTTCAATTAACATTAACTTAACTATGTATGTAACTAGTATTTGTGCAGAAATGCGTGTTTGTGTATCTTCAGCACTATTTATTTACATTGGGAAAATATTTTTAAAGATATTTTTCTTTCACAACAATGTACAATGCGCTTACAAGTTTTCACGATGAAAATAAACTAGACGTCATAAGCGTTATACACTTTTATATGTACTCATACATATGCGTTTAGTATGTTTTCGTAAGTGTGTATTTTTGTAAGGGTGTAGGTATAATACGTTGTTACGAAACAACGTGTTTCCCAGTCAGAAACCTCGTACAGCTGTGTGTAATATATAATCAAAGTTTAAATTAGAACTGATGAAGTTTGGTGTATCAGAATTATTCAGAATGAAACGTGTTCTTTGTAAAATTCTAACCAAAGCCGCACGCAGTAGAAAGAGTATTCCGTTCGGTAAAATTTCGTTGTATACTTCATATAAATCTCTGTTGGTTTTAGACTTGAAACATTAGACAGATATTCTCGAGGTATATATCTCGCTTTCTGGTAGTGGTCTATGCGAGCACGTCTCAGACGTTAGCGTTTGAGAATTAAAAAACTGGTTTGCTCGAAAGGACGTTTAAAATAAATACTGAGTGTTTTAAAAGTATGAATAAACGGATAAAATACATGTTTTTTTGAAAAGTCGTTGTTCAAAATATTTAAAATTAGTTTTCACTTCTTTTGTCGCTTCAAATAATATACCGCGTGTTATTCAATTTATTTCGTTAATGAACTTAATTTATTATACTATTCTGTATTATATTATCACCTTGTATTGTGATCAAAATCAAATTGATTCATCACGAAATCGCTGATTTGGATACAAATATTTGTGATTTGTACGGCTACATTTATTTGCAGCAAGCGTAAAAAATTGGTAAATAAACATAATTTTATAATCTTGCACCTTTTCAATTAAATCTATTGCATGACTTAAAGTTAGCTTTCACGATGGAATCATAGTTTAGTGATCATCTCTGTTGCTTTGGTTGTAAATCGTTAATTATATCCTTGTCCGTTAAATCACCAGTCGTGAACATATTCTTCTTTAAGTCTCAATTAACATAATTTTCAAAATTTCCCAACTTCAAGAACTGAATCATCTTGAATTCCTTCATCCACTTCGACAATCTTAGATTTCCTCCAGCAGTTTGGGATTTTGGATTCTTTTATCAACCACCATGATGAAAATTTCATTTCACAGGCTTCTTTGACATTTTTTTGTCAAATTATGTTATGAGGTGTGTACAAATAATGTTGGCTACACTGAATAATTACTTCAATAAAACAATGCCTACTTATTATCAAAAAAAAAAGTATCATATAATGTCTCCATACGACTTCTTTTACTCCTTAATCAAATCAACTATTAAGAAACATGCTTTATGTTCATGATACAATATATTATGATATTCGCCACGCGTACATATACAAAGCACCAATCACCTTTACATAAATTGTCGAACATTTTAATTTGTCCATAGAAAGTATTTCTTCCTGTTTAACTATGAGATTGATTCTAGTATATCAGAAAATACCAACGATAAATTGCGCTAGGCGTGTTCATTAGTTTTAACTATCCAGATATCGGAATGAGATATTTTATAAATATTCGGCTTTGCTTTTGAACCATATTTGTAATTCTTTGAGTAACAAAATACTGCTTAAGATTATCAGATTACGTTAAGTTATGGTGCATATAAATTAGAACGAGGTGTCCATATGGAGTAACATTTACATGAGCCAGTAAAACAGCCGATTAATGCTGCATTTTTTTCAATCGCTATGTAATTGGGTGTACAAGGAAATGCATATACAGAAGTAACTTCTTGATACGATCAAAACTTGTTTTACATGAAAACCATATACGAAAAAATAGCTGTTAATCAATAAACATTCTTAAACACGAAAAAACATGTTAAGAGTTTTTTTCTGCCAATAGTTTATATACGGCTTTATTGCAAATAAAAAAGTATTACAAGTATTACCGCGTTAACATAAGACGATAGGCTTCCGTTATGTACATTTATCACTGCAAAAAATACATAGTTGAATGTGTTGACCAATTAATTAATGCTTATATTGCGATGGTTTTATATAATTACCAAGTGATGAAGTAAGACTCAGTTACCCATAAATTACTTAAAGACTGTCTATACTACGTAGAGAATAATTATACGTAAACGTTCGACATGCGAGAGCACATAAATGTGGAAAATTTAAATATCAGTATTTACCTTTATTTTAATTTTATTTAACATTATAGAAGTCAGTAATATTAAATAAAAAAACGTAAATAATTTACAGTGTACTTTCAATTTTGGGTTGCAGGTTATTCGGTTTGCGAATTATTCCCACCAAATGTTGAAATTATATTTATTGTAAATTATACTATAGATTTTTTACCATTCAAAAATATCTTTATTTGCTTTGAGGTATGGAAATGTATGTTAAAAATTATAATTTTGGCAGGGACATCACATATGGTTTAACAGAAGAAATCTTTGAAGGAAGTTTAAGAATAATGCATTTATGTGAAAGCTAAAAAAAGCCGAAACCATAATTTTTGGAAGGAACTTGCAAGGAACAACTGCGGTTGACAAATAATAATTTTTTGGTGACAATAAATTATCCATATTTCATATATTTACCATGTTGCGAATTATCCGTTTTTTTCAATCATCATTTTTTTGCCCTGGCTAATCCAGTGTCATATCCACTCCAGTTCATTCGAATATAGACAGATTTTTCAGGAGAATTGGTTCTTAACCAATATTTAATAAACTACTGAATGAATTAAGTTACTATATACATATTTCAATTGAAGAGGTATGTGACTTTTTGATGCCGATGAAGATATGAAAAGGGTTTTTATTCTTCATATACATACCGTTGAATATATTACAGACACTGATAAACTGTGCTTTGATTCGTATGAACATAAACAATTGTTAGCACATTTTGTATGGCCATATTTTCAATTGATTTACAATGATGACACAATTAAAATTAATTCAATCTAACAAATCGCATACAGACTCGTTGTTAATAAACAATACAAAGGACTTACTTAATCATAAAAACTTAAAATATAGAACATTTAATTTCTTGGTTTTAGTAATCTGAACACTATACTGAAGAAGAAGAAGAGAGGCTATATTATCCGCATAAGGCTAAGCCGAAACTCGATCTCAAGCGTCATGTCCTCGGGGAGTTAAGTAAAGCGTACCGACGTAGATAGTTAGCGCTTACGTTACAACATGAAGCCTCGTTAAGACTCACCACCTCGTAACAATATCAAGTCTTAATAATATCAAAAGCCTTACGAGTCCAAACTTTCTACCACCTCATTATTTCTAATATGAGTGAGCAGAACTTTGAACTGTTCTGTGGCCACATATATCACAACTGTTTTTCATGCTACCGTAAATGCTTATCACTGAATTAATGTGCCTACATTATGTTATATTACTTTTCATACGCGATGTATACATCTTCCAACATTGAAAAAACAACACAGGAATCTACATAATGCAAGTTTACCGCACAATTTCGTAAGAAACATTTCGTTAATATTATCTACGGCATCAGGTGCCTATTAGTACGAGAAAATATAATATTACATATAACATTTATATTTTAGGGGTAGGTTCCAAAGTGAACTTATTCCACTGTACCAAAACTAAAAGAAGAATATTTTCAACAAGTATTGTTTCCATGAAAGAAACATATGGCATTTTTTTTTTCAATATTTTCGAAAATTATTTTGTCTACTGTTTTGCATACTAAATGGTTCTTATTTACAAAAATCTTTACCTTTAAATTTTGTCATAGTGGAAAAAGTTCACTTTGGAACTATACCATTTGTTTAAAGCTTCATAAATCGTAATTTCTTTGAAAGTATCATAAACAAAAACGGTTTTCAATACAGTTTTTTTTTCTTTAATGCCAGCTCAAATATTTTAAATATAATGTATTCAATGTTCTCTCCGGTAGTGTAGAGGTAAGGTCGTGCGCCTGTCAACCCGGAAAACGTGGCTTTAATTCCCATATCTATCAGATATTTAAAAAATCCAAAAATACAGGACTGGATGTCCATTAAGTTAAGTAATTATCTGACAACTAATTCCAATCCAAATACTCTACTTTAGGAGTGGATATCTCACACTGTGTAGATCCATATGCTCCACTTTCAGAGCGGATATGGTTGGTAAAATGTTTGATCATTATTATTATCAAATTATTAACAGTATAATAGAGTTAATTAATAATATGATGTAGTATTTACCGGACGGCTAAAATGTTTTTGTTTATAAAAACTACATAATTTGAATTTTTTTTACATTTCATTATTTTTTATCATGGAAAAAAATTCTTGGCATAATCTTTTAAATAAAATTATAGAATTAATCTAGTAGCTACATATTCAAATATTGATTGTTTGAATCTAGACAGCTCCAGGTTACCTTACTATTTTTTAAATTGAACTAATACTAACACACACTATTAAGTCAAAAAATACTTATGTGGTTTCTAATTCGGTTGTAGATAAAATTAGCATTCATAATGGTGTCTTAACAGAAATACCTATCGAAAGAACCAAGTAAACAAGAATTACAATATGTATATTATAATTATTTATAGATTTCCTTATTTTTGTATAAAATGCTGGCTATATAAATATAAACGTATGCATTCGAGGTGCTAGGTAAATAATACAAGTCAGTAACAAGAGGTTTGAAATAATACCAAGTAATAATGCTAAATAATGCCAAAACGTTGTTACAGGCTACATACGAACAAGGTTCTATTCATGATTGTATGTAAAATTCCCTGGAGTATTGGCTTTAAGATCAAATAACACAATCTTCTTGAACAGAATGAACATATGTTTCGTTAGTGTTACTGAATTATTTATATATTTCATTATTTTATTTAATATTCAAATTCTACTTATATAACACATACTCAAATCTATCATACAAAAGTATTATAATGGTCTACCAACTGTACTAATAAATATGATAGACGTTTTTGCGATGTAATAAACGATTATATATTATTGTTTTATTAATTAAATAGTTAGATTAATGTAATCGTCAACTATATGACAATTGTTTATTTAAATATTCGATTCTTTCGCTCTAATTCGGATTTAATGCGCTATTTACGTATATACAAACGTGTAGTATTTAGACAGTTGTAAGCCATTCACTGAATCATCTGAGTCATTACGCTATATTTAAATACAAATAACATTTTAGTATGATCATGGAGTTCCAAGTTAAATATAATGGAATAAAGATACATTTTCTAATATTTCAAACAGATAATTGTTACAACAATTGAGTTAAGATTTATTAACTTAATTCGGCATGTAATTGATTGACTTCAGTATGCTGAATTTTAAAGTACATTTTTGCAAATACAAAAAGCACACATATATATATGTAAATGTAGGCAAGATACATTTTTAAGATATTTTTCTGATTTATTTTTTCAATCGACGTGTTTGGTTGTTTTAATTTCACATTATGTATCCACATTCAATATATTCTCAACCATACAGAGTTTCTTATCGCAATAACAATACGTACACGAATCGATTGAAGTATATTTTTTTAAAGAATCCTACGCACCACAGTCCGGCATACCTGGTCACCGAATAACAAAGGCCTAAAAGCGAATATTTCTCGGATGAGAAATAATATAAGTACCTAAGGAGAGTGGTGTGTTTCAACGGAACGGTCGAATAGCTCGCTAAATCTCATTTGAGATGAAAACTATAAAAGAACATAATATACTTATTATATATCCAGATTGACATAATCTGTAGCCACTTTTTTGTCAGTATAATAATGGTATAAACATAATTGTGTTGACTGATTTCAAGCAACGTTAAGTCCACTAAATATAAAAGTGAAAAAAATGTAATTTTAACTTATCTTGTAAAAAAATGATGGTTTAAGATTTTGTTAAATGATAGAATCTAGTAACTAAGATGGAAACAAAAAATCTGAAGTTATTACTTTGATGCAGCATTTTAAAAAAATATTTTAAATTTGGACTTAAGTAAACTTGATAAAATACAACTGGACTTAAGTCAGTTTGAGAAGTATTGTGATATTTATATGCGATTTAATTATTTAAAGAGTGCATTTTTGTGAGACTGAAATAAATCATTACATGCAGATTTGCACACACTATTAAACGCATACAAAAAATAATCGATATCGATCAATACAATTTTACTGAGCAATCCTGAACAGTATGACTTCGTTCAATATTACCGGTATTTAGATCTATTTAGAAGTGAACATAAAAAATACACAAACAATAGAAAACATCTTACACAAGATAAAGATTTTAATTGGATATTGACTATCGTCTTCTATGTCACATCAGATGAGTGCTTTCTTCAAATCATCCATTCAATGAAATCATTTAAATTGTCGTATGTTAATAAATTTATATACGTTTTAAGATATTTCAAACTGAAAGTTATCGGTTTCATTTTATAGTAACCCATACAATACTACACCGTGTTTAATTACACAACATATAAATTTAATATTAAATGTAAATGTAAGTATAGAAGCATAATTTTGGCAACGTTTCTAAAATCTTAAGCAAATTACTGTATGTAAAGTAATTAAAATAATTATTTGCTATGACACCAATCGGTTCGTTTGGGCATTGTCATTTACAAGAGGCCGGGCGAACCGCTGCGAGCCCTCAGTGGTACACCACTAACGACACGGAGGAGTGTAGCATGAGAACATTCATCATGCGGACCCGTTCCTCCGGCGAGAGAAACGAGTTTGCGTCAGACTTCGGGCAGGCTCGCACGGCGTCGTGGCCGCCTCTTGTTTATGGCCGTGCGCGTCGCGTGCGTGCGAAAAAGATGACAGTAATTTTGATTTTTTTTCGTCACATCCTTACGCCCGTACAATAATAATATATACGTCAGGTGATTTTAAAATGGGGCCTGCAAACAATAGTTATCGCATCACGATACGAAAACAATTTTAATTTAAGAGCTTTTTTCTCATATAACCTTGGATACTTTATGTAGGCCAACTCGTTAGCGAAATTATTATCTAGCTTGAGATAAATACGGTAAAATTTTGTAGTCTTGTACATACAAAATGACCCACCAAGAATATTCGACACAGTGTAAAAATATATTTTTCGCAATAAGTTTATAAAAAAAATCTAATTTTCGTATTTATGCTGAATTCAACATGATCGAATGAAATGATTATATCTAAGAGAATTAAAAAAATGGCGATTTGATTTTAATAAAAAAAACTTATATTATGTACAGTTCTCACGCAGTTTCTTGATTCAATGCTGCCTAGATTTTTCACGCCATGAAATACCGAACTATTTACGTATGGCTCGTTATCACACAATATGAAGTAAAAAAAAAAACAAATCACATTCATCTTGTGTTTGCATAATAACGACGATCAATAAAAGACAAATACCAAACAAACTTCCCTTTCCAAAGAGACAAATTTTAATTATAAAATATCAATTCAAAAACAACCTCAATGAAAAAATTATATGATAAATCCTAGAATAATTGCTATGAAGTGCTCCGTTTTTGTCTGGATCGTAAAGTAGTATACAATTTAATGAAAGCTAATGATACCTTTTTTAATAATTAATATTTTCGACTGATGGTGCTTGATGGAAATTGATTTTAAA